>JAGTTH010006856.1:0-25452 GCA_022606485.1 Agraylea sexmaculata | reverse complement strand
CATCCAGTTATATGGCCTGCTTATATATCGGTGGTATCGGTTAATTTAGGTTGGGTTAAAATAAGTTTCTTGAATAGACAAAATATAAGCACACGAAAGGGAAATGATTTTCAATGTTAGAGTAGGTATTTGTTCATTTTATTAACATTTTAGCAGGATTATTTGTTATAAAAAATGTACAGAAATTAAGGTTGATTTTTATTAATATCACGTTGTAAAATTATACTTTTTAATATTCCAGCGTAATAGCTCAGGGGATAAGACGCTTGGCTGCAAATACTGTGGTTCAAATCCCGCTCAAGTCATTTTTTTGTATTGATTTGATCGGTTATTACGACTGGGAGATCGGGAATAATATTAATAAAGTCCCGATCGATCGTATTGGTCCACGTTTACTCTGATTTCCTGTATTGTAATGTAAATACTGATTATGTAGGTAACCTGTGTAACTAGTAATAGTTAAGATCACGGTGTGTCTAAGTGTTCTGATTTATGAGTAAAGTAGTAATTAATAGGTTGTATAGTGTCCGGCAATTAAGAATTCCATTGAGTGTCTCTTTTCCCGGAACGTTGTCCCTATATTTACGAGCACACCGGGAAAATAGTCCCGGATTCCTGGCTTCTTTTTACAGACTAATTAATGATCCAGTCGTGTCATATCCACGACATAACAACTTTCAAATTATTAATAACAAGGGAATTGTATTTAAAAAAAAATCCAATCTGAGCCTAGTCCAACGAAAAACCTTCATTTAAGAAGAACTTGCATTTCAAAAATTTAATTATAAAATTCTATCAATAAAAAGGGCTAATATTTTTATAGTTTAATTGATATGGTCTCACAGAATACATTACATGAATTGTGAATTTCACATTTCGTAATCAATTTAGTTACAAATCGGGTAGTGAAATTAATTCCCTTAAAATGCAATGCTATTAATAATTATGCACAATTAAGCATCTTTAAGTTTCATTAATAAGCCTGTTAATTTTCAATTGGATATTTCAAGAGTTTAATTGAAAATATATTACCCCATTTTTGAACAAAAAAAAAAGAAGGAAACCCTAAAATTTCGTAGCACTATTGAAGTTTTGTAACTTTCTTTCAGCGACGATATTAGTTTCAAAAATAATAGTAAGGCTTTTAAAATATCCAATTACTCAAAAAGGACACTTATAATATTTAAAATATTGAGTTAAAACACGACAATTTTTAAAGGAATTCTTTTAATAGACTTATAGGATGAGATGTGTGGCTACAAATTCATGGTCGTTTACTTTGATTTCTTGTATTGTAAGGTAAATACTGAATATTAAGTCGGTGACCTGTGTAACTAGTAATAGGTAAGATAACCGACAGACAATTAATTAACACGTTATTATGTCTAATAAATCTTTAAGTATCGCATTGATTTAAAATAATGATTGATATGAAAACGGTAGTGTGCATATTAATAATATTAAAAAATACACTCGGGTTTTAAGCGTGTCCACGCGTTCAGGTTCTTAGTTCTATACAGTTTTTTTTTATTTTTTTTTGAATTAGATAATGTCTTGTAAATGAAATAGCTTGTTTAATAATTGATGATGACAATGCACGCCAAAATATCCCCCCGAGTCTAGTCGGCCGATAACTGGTTTTTGTTGAATCCATTCATGAAAATTATCATAGCCGAAACCGGTATTGTGTAACACCTGTTGAGTTTGAAATGATGATAAAAATCATTTGTTGAATATAATTGTGTGTTTTGCAGATATCATCATGCGGAGGAGACTTGTGGCCTTTAGAGAGACCCGAAGGAATGCCAGTTATTCAATCTCTGGAAGTCATGTGTGGAAAAGATCATATGGATGTCCATTTATCCTTCACTCAACCGTTCGAGGGAATAGTTTCTTCTAAAGGTATGTTATTTATTATCAAATACGTCCGTAATACGCAATAAACATTCAAGACCGGATTATCATTTGCTTGTAATTCCTATGAAAAATTAACAATCGGTGGAATAAATTGTCAGCTTCGAGATCGTAATCGAAAAAAAACATTCTTAATTTTACACTATGAACTATTGATTTTTTTTATATAGATTAAAGATATAACCTCTTAATATATTTACGTCTCAATTATTATAAAATAAGAAAATGATAGATAATATTTTAAAGATGATGTCTAATGTTTTTTTACACTGATCGATAGAGGATTTTAAGTTTTACATATGAAAAAGGGGCGTATAGCATTATCTGCCCTTATTCCACCCAACATCTCAATTATTCGATAAAATAAGGGCGTATACTAAAGATGAAAGATAATCCAGCTAATGTTATAACGATGATGTCTAATGTTTTTTTACACACATCGATAGAGGATTTTAAGTTTTTTTATAAAAGTTTTATATAATATATAAAAAAGGGCGTATAGCATTATCTGACCTTATTCCACCCACATCTCAATTATTCGATAAAATGAGAGCGTATACTAAAAATGATAGATAATCGAGGTAATATTTTGAAGATGGTGTTCATTGTTTTTTTTTACACAAATCGATAAAGGATTTTGAGTTTATTTATAAAAATTTTACATATGAAAAAAGGGCGTATAGCATTATCTGTCCTTATTCCACCCAACATTTCAATTATTCTATAAAATAAGGGCGTATACTAAAGATGATGAATAATCGAGGTAATATTATAACGATGATGTCCAATATTTTTTTACACTGATCGATAGAGAATTTTGTGTTTATTTACAAAAGTAATTTTATGGAAAAGGGGCGTATTTCTTTATTCATTCTTCTTTCATCCAACCTCTCCAAATTATTCAATAAAATTCAGCCTTATTTATGCAAAATGGATATGGAAAATAACGATTAAAACAAAAAAATTGAGAGCCTGGATGGAATAAGGTAATATCCAAAGTTTTTTTTAAGTAGATCGATAAAGAATTTTGAGTTTATTTACAAAAATCATTTTATGGAAAAAGGGCCCAACCTCTTAATTATTCTATACCATTCAGCCTCATATCTGCAAAATGGTTATGGAAAATAACGATAACAACGAAAATGTGCCTTTAAATAAACTGAGAGGCTGGATGGAATAAGGGCGTATACTGAAAATGATAGATGTAATATGAATACGAGGATGTCCAATGTTTTTTTTACACAGATCGATGGAGAATTTTAAGTTTATTTATAAAAGTTTCATATAATATATGAATAAGGGCGTATAGCATTATCCGCCCTTATTTCACCCAACCCCTTAATTTATATGTTATTGTTTAAATATTTGTATATACATAATAGAAATATTCATTCAAAAAATGAAAACATTTCAACATTTATTTTTAATGGGATTTCCTCGTAATTAAAAAAATAATTAATTATGAACGGTAATTGAAAATTAAAACTTTATTATCAAAATAAGTGTTGAATGTAAAAAAAATTAAATAGTAACAGTAAGTTAAGAGAAAAATTTGGCTACAAATATCGTATTTATGAGTTTTAATCCTCTTCAAATTGAATGAAAATTATCAATTATATTTTTACAACTAATTAATAAAATTTGAATCAATCGTTTCAATTCGGGTGAAATCTAATTTCCTTGATTATTTTAGTTATGATCATGTCTAAGGTAAACGAACATTTGTTATAACTTCTGGAAAAGGATTTATTTGTTGTAAATTATGAATATTTAGCTATCCATTTCACGAGTTCATTCAAATGAGAAAGCTCTCGGTGGATTCTCTCATTCACAAGCATGTTGTCAATTGACAATGTAAATACTAAAGTATATTCTTAAAGTGTGTCGTTTGTTGTAAATGAGTAAAAGATGTCAGACAATTCCGACGAATTCCATAGAATCCGTTATTCTGAATATTGTCGTCAGTATGACCCGTGACCCGTGATATAAAAGTACTTATCATACAAAATAAATTATTTTTATTAGTACCACCATCACTAGGAATGCTTATTTATGTCTTGATTATTCAAATCGACGGGATTCGGTATTTGTGATATGGAAATGGCACCTGTTAAAATTAACTGTTGATTTTTGCACATTGAGTATGAATATTATTCACTAACAAAACTATTCTAATTGAATTATACATATAAATTAAGCCTTCTTTGAAGCTAATCAAAATAATATTTTAAATGATGCGAAACTTATTTATTACTATTATTCATTATTTATTATTAAGTGTGATTATTTCATTCATTAATTAAACCAAATATTGATTTTTTACGAATATAGAGTGGACTTGAACTAACTGAGAATATTGATAAATAAAAGAAATTAATAAAAAAATACTGCTTATTTCATAGAAACAGCTGCTTTAAAGTTAATATAAAACCACGAAAGCTTTTTTTTATATCTAATTAATAATAATAAAAAAATCACTTATTTTTGTTACACCTTAGTACCCCCTAAAATATTCCCAGTTAGTTTAAATACACTCTGTATATATAAATATTTGTATTTTTTTTCATATTAACGCCTTTTAAGGCTTTTTTATTAATATCTACACGCATTTATAAATATAAATAATAAAATCAATTTAATAGTTAATAGAACAGAAAACTATAATACATACATACATATGTGAAATATTAATAAATGACAAAATACTTTAAAAATTGAAATAATATTTTTTTTTCAAATTGAGATTCGCACTTCTACTTTTATTAAATAAAAGTAGAAGTGCGAATCTCAATTTGAATATCAGTGACTTCTATCAAGTAGTGAAAGAAGATAATTTAAATAATATTTTTTTGTTTTAACAAATGAACTCATTAATAATCTCCTTATTTCAATTGAATTTCAATTAATTCAAAATAATGATTAATAATAGTCTTACTGTGATAAGAGGTTGGGTTAACACGACCGCTTTTCTCGTATTGTTTATTCGGGTCAAGCGGAAAATTTGGAATGTAGGCGTTGTGAAATGAATGAAATGACTATTGAATATCATTAACACATTAATAAACGAAATGAAAATAAAATTAATTGTATAATTATTTATAATTTCAGGTCAACACGGCGATCCAAGATGTGTGTACGTTCCTCCTTCAACTGGTCAAACGTTCTTCTCCTTCAGAATCGCCTATGCAAGATGCGGCACTAAGCCAGGTAACAATTAATATTATTAATATATCTATAAAGTAGCACCTGTACTTGACTGAAGTAGTAGTTGTAGTAAAAAAGAGTAAAGTACTAGTTGTTCTGTACTGTCACAAGTACCGTTAAAAAGGTGCGCTACTATAAACATCAACACACTTAAACACCGTCACTTTATTTATATTCTAAAACGGATATTATTCTAGACGAACTACTCTTAATCGCCCTTTTGTGGTGCTTATTTGGTGCTTTTTTTTAAATATAAAATCATGAGATGTGTTTGAATCCGGCTTATACATATGTATAAATAAATAAGTCATGATGAACCCCCATTTTTTATAAAATATAAAAAAATCTCAGTAATAGTTGAGGGGATATTTAATTTAAAACTATTTTATTTATTTCTGGATTTTTACATTCAATTTCATGGTTTGTTATAAATTATATGAAAATTTCATATAACCTTTTTGAAATCACTTGAACCAATCAGAGAACATACATATTTTATTATTATGTTAAAGTGTATTAAAAGAAAATATAATGTTAAAGTATTTATATGAAAATAATTAAATATAAAAAAAATATATTATACAGATATCCATATAAAATATACACGATTACGGTTAGTAAAGAATTAATTATTAGATAATAAAAAAATAAAGAGCATGGTTAGTTAATATAAATTTGCTAAAAATAAACATTGATTATTAATAATTTAATTAGACAATTATTTAGAGAGAATGTTTTTTTAAATTATAATATAATTTATAGCATATTAAAAAAAAATAAACTACTTAAAGCTCTTCAATCTGTCTACGTCCTTAAGTAACGTAAGAATTTTTTTAAATATATTAATATTTAAAATATCCGTAAATTTCTCTAATTGAAGTTGTGAATTGATATGTTTTTATTTTACTTTGAATAAAAATTATATAAAAATATGTTGGTCATAGGTAAATTCATATACTTAATATGTTGATTTATGAAATACTTTTAATAGATTTATGCTTTGAATATTTTATTATTATAAAAGCAATCTCATTGTTTTTATTTTATTTATATAATTTTATCTGTAGTATTGGAGTCTTGGAGTGGAGAGGAGTTTTTTTACAAGTTCATTAAAATCAATATATATTTTTTATAGTTGATCTTTTAACAAAAGCGCTCAGTTGGGAACATTGTCCGATGATCTAGATTCCATCGTTAATGACACTTTTATAAAAGCAAAAACACGACAAACTATTTCCTCATCTTGCTGTCGTTATTATAAGACAATCTCCACCATAATAATAATATCAAGACAAGTATTTGTATGCGAGTCATGAGAGAACCTTTTAAAGAAAACCAAACAATTGTCTTTAAAACGGTCGCCGTTTGTTATTTTACTGTAAAAAATAAATTCAAACTCTGCTCAACTTAAAAATATATTTTCAATTAATTCAATCGATTATTTTATAATATAAATCGATCTTGAATATTCAAGTTTTTTTTTTTGATTTACTGGACTGTTGGGAATATACTGATTAAACAGAGCCGCTCTATCAATAATTTGGTTTAACTCATTGGAATCCTCCAAATATTATCCATATAAATATTGGGTCGTTATTCCATATTTCACCACTATAATAAAAAAAAAATAAACACTAACAAATAATTAGTTCAACATCTCAAAAATAAATCGATTCCACCGAGCAAGTCATACAATTGGAGTTTACCAGATGCAACACTCAGACTCATCTACTTGGGCCACCATCTCGATATTTATACATCCAGTTGTATGGCCTGATAATATATGGGTGGCATCGTTTTGATCCTTTTCTAAAAATTATCTAGATTTTTTCCTCAAAACAAAAAATTCCACGGAATAAATGTTATCTCTAGTTAAAATGTAGTGTAATAATTTAGTAATAAAATCAAACATAAGCATCTTTGTAACTTAGTATTTTTTAACAAATATATTGAAATAAGAAAAAATACTTATATAAACAAAAATATTAAATTTGGTTCGTAATTGTATATTGGTAAATAATTAATATGAAACATTTATAAAAAGAAGATTACTTAAATTTACTACATAATTACGGTATCGCATAAATACATATACAATAAACTAGGAATATATTTAAATAAATAAAATGCATGGAAACTAAGTTCAAATATAAAAAAACATCTTCTATATGTTTTAAATCTACATATAATATTTAATGTTTGATATTTTCTCTACAAAAAAAAAAGAAAAAAAAAGTTATATTAGTGACAACCTATTACATAATTATGATAATTTTTTTCAGATCTCAATGGCCAATTTTACGAGAACACTGTAGTCGTACAATACGATAAAGATCTTTTGGAAGTTTGGGACGAGGCAAAAAGACTTCGTTGTGAATGGTTCAATGATTATGAGAAAACTGCGTCGAAGCCTCCGATGGTGATCGCTGATTTGGACGTCATTCAACTTGATTTCAGAGGTAATATTGTCATTACTTTATAGCTTATTTAAAGTTTATTTAAAACTGTTGCTTTCAGGAGATAACGTGGATTGTTGGATGGAAATCCAGCACGGTAAAGGTCCTTGGGCTCCTCCTGTGAGTGGAATTGTACCTTTAGGATCTACTCTCACTTTAGTAGTCGCCATCAACGATTACAGAGGTATGGCTCGATTATAAGTCAATTAAAAATATAAATTAACTAACGCTTTTACTGATTTATAGGTGAATTTGACATGCGAGTGAAATCTTGTGCTGCTTCAGACGGAGCTGGTCATATAATTGATCTTTCCGACGAAGCTGGATGCGTTTTAAGACCAAAAATGATATCTAGGTAAAATTATTACTGCTTTAAGCTTTATTCAATTATTTAAATAGCACGTATATATTACAATGTCTTTATTATGTATAAGTTTTTACAATGATTGATAGAACAATACATCTTTGGAAATAAACTTACATAGGTGTACAGAGTATATAAATCTCTTTAGCTATGAGAATGTTTTATTTAAATTTGACATGAATAATACTAAATTATAGAAAGAGTGTGAAAAAAATAAAAACCCATTTACAAATTTGAAGATTAATAAATTATAACAACAATAAAAGCAATTTTAACAAAACAATTACAAAATACAATGCTTAAAAACTAAATAACAGTTTGTTTGGGTAAAACCAAATTTGAGTTGAGTGGATTATTAGAAATTTACATTTTATTTTTTAAAAATAATATTAGTTTTGTTTGTCCATTGATAAAATGAACTTAGGTTTCCTCGAGGCATATTTGGTTTTATTTACATGTCTTATGATTGGGTTAGTATTTAAAAGGCACATGCTTTATTTTATACTTAAATATACTGAAATAACGAATTGTTTAAAAAAAAAACATTGTTGACTTCGGATTGAAATTCCATATTAGAGATAAATATTTTTAAAAGTAATTTCCACAATATTTTTACTAAAATGTAGTCATCTTCTCTCTCTTAGTTTCTGATTAATTTTGTGAAAATATTTTATAAAAATATTAGCTAATTTTATCAATATATACTGCTTAATATTGATAATTTCATTCTTTACAAATTATCATTTTTTATTCAATAGTATGTAATTTTTTTAAATTTGATTATAATATTATAAAAAAATACAAGAAATTCGACCGACGATTTTTTCATTGAATAATTGCGTTATATGAGCGATTATAAAAAAAATGTTGTTTTATAATATTAATATATCAATTATCAAAAACTTATGTTAGCGTTGTTTGCAATTGCGTTGCTTTGTATATTTTTTTAATATGTTCAATAATCTAATTTATTTTTAATATAATTTCAGATTCCTGAAAGCTAAGGCATCCGATGATAGAGCTTCAGTCATCACATATGCATTCTTCCATGCTTTTAAATTCCCCGATGCTTTAAGTGTTCATATCAAATGTAAAGTTGAGATTTGCAGACACGGATGCTTGGAACATTGTCAAGTACCTGGAAGCACGAGACAAGCTTTGGACAGGAAGGATGAAAATGACCAGGAGGAAAGGCATTCCAATAGGTAATCGATTAAATTATTTAAAAAATCTTCAGTGTGTTTTCATGAAATGGTGGTTTCAGGCAAAAATTATCCGACAGCGGTGAAAATGACGCCAGTGATGATTCTCCAGCTTATGATGATATTGTACAAGAAGGAGATGAAATGGCTCTTATCGGAGGACCATTGCCACCCCCAATCAGCACCCAGCAACAGAGACAAGTGCCTCCACCCCCGTCACCAAGTTCACCCCCCAGAGAACCCCTGCATAAGTATGAAGTTGACGAGCACTTGGATGAACTGGGAGAGCAGTCAATAGCAGAAATGCTCACAAGACCACTTGCCGTTAGTTGATCATTATAATATATTATTTAATATTAAATCTAGGTTATGCATGTTCCTTCAAGTTTCTCCTCTTATATTAGATAAATATTGCAACCACACAAGGTGACTTAATTTTAAAAAAATGAGAGAATTGGGATGTGCGGAATTGAAATTTTTCCGCATATGAACAACATCACCAGCGTGATAGCTCAGGGATAAGACGCGTGGCTACTAATACTGTGGTCATAGGTTCGAATCCCACTTTTAAAATTGATTTGATCGATTATTACGACTGGGAGATCGGGAATAATATTAATAAAATTCCGATCGATCGTCTTGATCCAGTTTTACTCTGATTTCCTGGATTGTAAGGCAAATACTGAAGTCGGGCAGAGCCGCTCTGTCGGTGACCTTTGTAACTAGTAATAGTTAAGATCACCGACAGACAATTAACACGTTGTGTGTATAAAAACCTCCTCAAAGAAAGCTGCATCAGAGATGTAGGTTCTTTGGTATTCCAGACGACTGTTTTCTCTTAATCAATTATTAAACAAATTTTGAAATCATCGAACGTTTGAATGAATGAAATGTATGAGAACTAGTTGCAGTCGCAGTCGAAAAATAATTATTTAACAGATGTTTATTATTCGTGTGTATAACAATGACTATAACTAAGCATGCGATAGTTTACTGGTATTCCAGACGACTGTGTTCTCTTAATAATAAAAAAAAGAACCGACAAAATACATATTTTCCAATTAGTATTACAGACAAAAAGACTCCCCCTGCGCTTCTGTATAATTGTATCTCGTTCATTTATATAGGTGCATCTCTTCTTTTTTTTTATTTATAAAGGGATGGAATCATATGCGGAAAGAAATTAAATTAAAATTCTTGCGAATCGGCACATCTATGGGCATAAGCAATTAAATGCGTGTTCATGATCCACACTGGATCCATCTGGAACTAAACGGCATAAGTTTAGCTTACTAATCTCAAAGAAAGATCAAGTGCAGCTAAAAGAGTTCACCATTCTTACCTAAATCTATAATCTATTTCAGTAATATTATATACTAGGGTAATTTTAATTGAAATTTTCAATTTGTTAATGTTTTTTTATGTTCTGCCTGGTTTTTAATAGGACGTTTATCTTTGAGTTTTGATTTCATTTTTGCCTTAAAGAAGTTTTAAAGAATTTTTTTATTTTAAAAATGAAGTATAAAAATGTGGAAATTGTTATGCATTATCAAATTAAATACACCTAAAATATATTGAAATTATTTAATATTTTGAAATGCTCTGATTTGTTTTTAATACGAAGATAATAAGTTGTTTGTTTTTTCATTCGAAAGAAGTTTGAAATTTTATTAAAATTAATAATAAAATAATATAACGCGGTTTTCATATGATGACAACACTCATCACAATATTTAAAAAGCGAGTCTCCCGATAAACACTTTTTTGAGAATTTTCATTTATTATGCATTATTAAATATTTCTAAAATTATTTTGAAATTAATTTAATAATAATATCATTAAAATACCCGTTTCGAGATTTTAGATATGTATTAATTATGATTAAATATTTAAATTGAATTATTTATAGACCTGGCAACCTCAACCTCAACAAATATAAATGCAGTCTCACTACCAAATATTCTATTCTATTTTGAATATATGGCTCAGTTCCATAAAGACTTAAGAGCACACGGAATTTTAATGCTTGTACCCTGATATATTAAGGACTATTTTTCTGTATATAGCGACTCTGTATACGCTGAGGATATTTGAAAGATTGATCTGTACAGACATACCGACAGACAGACATATAACATACACACAGTTAGACAATTATATATATTATTTTTATGTAATACTAGTATTTAATGATTTCTTTCTAAAGGATAAAGCTATTTTTTAAAGACTAACATGTTCAAACCTAAACCAAAACTAATGATGCGAAGGTGCACTTGAATGATTTAAAGGTGCTTCGATCTCAAAGAGGCCGATAATGAACTGTTTTATCTGTCTCTTCCTATGTTTCTACAGAGTGCCCACCTCTTACATATATTTATAAAGGAGGATATTAACGCATGACTTATTAGAGTTATTACGCCAATATTTATGTTTTTTTATTGTTTTAGGAACAGCCAAGGCCAAATCATCGTGATGGTCAAGACCACTTCCCTCATGGTCCAAGACAATTCGAAGAGCTCAATCTTGATGAAGAGCTCAATGATGGAGAAGAAGGAGAGATTTTACCACTCCCGGCTCCCTTGCCAGCCGTTGCCGGACCTAGGACTTTAGATTTGGATGACATGCCTCCGATTGTGGATGACGAAAAGCACAAAGAGGAAATTGGAGGCAGGAGGATCAGAAGGCGTCGCTCAGTTGTAGTGTCCGATAGGAAAGTGCGTAGTGCTGACGTCGGAGTCAGTGGACTTTATGAAGTTATCTCTGAAGCCGATCTGGCTTTCAGTCCCGACAATAAAGCAGAGGCCGTGACGGTATTCCAGGGAAGGATTAGGGAAGAAGTAGTCTATGGTATCTGCCTCCCAGTACCGGGCTTCAGTGCCCTGTTCGTCCTGGTAGCTGTTTCAGCGGTAGTTTCAGCATTAGTAGCAGGTGCTTTGCTATATCGTTATCAACTCCAACGTGAAAAGGCTGCAAGACAAGCACCAGCAGCCATGGCAGCTCAGTCTTTAGCTTCTTGGATGGCCTTGAGGCTCATGAGGTCTCGTCCTGCTCCCGAAGCGACTCCTTCAACATCCCAGTCAAGAGTCGACAACTGAGAGCAAATATAATATTTAAATACAATCTCTAGCTCGCGGTTTTGAATTCAAAATCATAATTTTAATAAACGCGCCCTAAAGAGACCAGTAATATTAGTAACGTCGACAACGGCAGCCCCTTTCAATAAATATTAGTTATTAAGTTTACACAGTATATTAAGCATTTAGTCGGAAAAGTGTTACTATTTCATATGTCGAAGAGGACGATCGAAGTGAAAGTCAAGAGTGAAGAACGCTTTAATGCAAAGAGTGACACAATTATATAAAGTCCTAAGAACAGTGAAATATATCAATCAAACATCTTATTCATTAATAATATATTTACATTGGGCAAATATGCAATAATTTTAAATACCGAGATCTTGCGGTCTCGATGTAGAATTATTTCTCCCTTTCGTCTAAAGTACACTTATTAAATAGTAATATAAATATGTAGGCTAAACATAGGCTAGCCTGGGACAGAAATGAAACGAGCTCGACTATAAAACGGGCACTAAATATTTATAAAATTGCTTAAAAAATTATCCACTTCTGTGCCAGACTAACCTAACTCGAGAACTAGTTGTAATATATAATTAGTATTCGTTTGCATTTATAGTAAGTTGTATTTTAAAAGATGAACATAGCAAAAAACCAAATGAACTGAAAGCTTCCCGCGTCAATACAAGAGTATCGCGCTGATATTTAATAAGTTATCGTAACTTTTTAATTAGTTATTCAATGTACGCCAATTTTAATTATTAAAAAAAAACAATGTTGATTTCACAAACGAAAGCCGGAACTTTTCAGTCGTTTCTTAGATGTATTCTTAATGCGGTTGTGGTTTTATGTTAGGTTCGTTAAATGTTTGTTTGTTTGCATTTTAAATTTAATAGACGTCTTTAATTTAAAATCAAATAAATAACTCTTCGCATTTATTTATATATTATTATTATTATAAAATTAATCATAGTATGATGTTAGAGAGTGAGTGTTATGTTTGTTCACGAAACACCTGTTTATTTGCTCAAATCATATTATTTATTTATATTTTAATTATTATACACTAGTGCTGAACTCGAGGTGCTTATTTGGAATTGAAATTTCCGTTGTTTATTTATTATATATTATTATGTATTGACTGAATATTATTATTGCACACTAAAAAAACAGGATATTTTTTTTTTTGATAATTTGTATTTATTTTATTATATTGAATGCTTATTTGAAGACCCAAATGAATATTATTGATGATGTTGAATGTGTTTATTTTGAATTAGTTTTAAGTATGCCATTTTATGTATGGACGAGCTTTCTTTTTGAATTAATAAAATATTATTTATTTAAATCTATATTTAATACGATTTAACGAAATGTCAATAGATTGAACATATATAAGTAGTATTCTGAATGAATTAATCAATTAATGTGAATTATATAGTAAATATTCTTTTGTACTCCAACATTTTTAATACTTGAACAATAAACACAATGAAAGTCGACTAATGTTTTATTCAATGAGAACTTTTTTAAATAACATAATGTAAATGTATCAGTCATATTTCTATTATTTTGAGAGCATTTCCCAAAAAAATTGAGATATTACCTCCAAAATAATTCTAATGCCCATTATTACTACTTAATAATGTACATTTCTGATTAATTATTTGCACTAATGATAAAAATAACACATTTTTATTACCAATTCTTATATACAGTCAAAATTCATAAATAAATTGATATTTTCTTGAATTTATGAATTCAAATTCATAAATTCAAGAAAATATCAAATAAATACATATACAGCTACAGCTTTTTATAGCAGTGGATTTTTTCACATACTAACGATTAATATTTTTTTACCGCATTAAATAAAATGAAATAATCCCACTAGATGAGAGGTGAGTTTAAAAAAGTCAATTATAATAATTAATTAATTATGTATATAGTATTATCGATATCTATTGTTACTATGATATGTAAAAAAAATCTTTTTAAAATATTAAACTAGATTAGATTGTTTAAAATTTTATTGTATATTATGAAAATGATTCAGGACTGAAATAAGCTGTTCTAAAATTGTGGAATAAATAATATAATACATAGAAAACTTTTTCGATTGAAAATATTTTATTTAAATTATTAACCTTCTTGACGATTTAATTTGATTTGCATAAAATTAAAAAAAGGTTCTTATTCATAGATATAAACATTCAAGTGGCCAAAAACATGAGTTACCTGTCAAACATTATACTGTAAACATCTCTCTTCATATGTTCAGTTATATTTCATAGTAAAATGGGTAAATGCATTGTTACTACATGTCATATGGACTCAAACATACACTCAAATACATCTAAGCTCACTTTTTACCAAACACTACTTCTTTAACATTATTAAGTATTGTCACAACCACTCTTAGTGGTCACTAGAAATGTATTGAGTGAGGGAGACACACTTATGCCTTTATCAAATATGAGAGAAAAGTGCAACAATATTGGTCTACACGAAATTGACACGAATTATTTATATGCAATGCGATATCTAATGTTTATATTTATGCTCTTCTTATCTTAAATTATGTAGTGTAAGAGGCGATTGTAGTATGATTATGGACGAAGACAAAAGTGAGTGTTTGATTAGTGTTAGACTGGGTAGATAACGGTGTTTAGAGTCGAGCAAGCAGGTAACCAGAATTCGGGTCAATTTTAGTAAATATTGATATCAGGTGTGTGTGTATTTGGATATGATCTGTGTTGGTGGAAGTATGGAAAAGTGGACCGTCGACTTCATCGGTATGTTATATTATTGCACGCGTACTTTTTTGGCGTGTATTCTTTTCATTACTTTCATGTAACTACGCAAGATGGCGCCCCCTGAAAATATTTATTACATATATATATATATATATATATATATATATATATATATATATATATATATATATATATATATATATATATATATATGTGTGTGAGTGTGTTAATTAATTGTTTGTCGGTGATCTTAACTATTACTAGTTACACAGGGCACCGACTTAATAATCAGTATTTACCTTACAATACACGAAATCAGAGTAAATCTGGATCAAGACGGGATTTTGTTAATATCATTCCCGATCTCTCAGGCGTATTAGCTTATGAAATATATTTTTTTGTGTGAATCCATGACCACAATATTTGTAATTCATTATCAGATCTGTACGACTGAAGAATTGCCTCAATTTACCTTAGAATCCACAATTTATTTACCTTAGAATCTAGGAAATCAGAGAAAACGTGGATGAAGACAATCGATCAGGATTTTATTAATATTATTCCCGATATCCTAGTCGTAATAACCGATCAAAAATTTTTTTAGGATTTGAACCCATGACCACTGTATTTGTAGCTATTTCGCTAGTCTTATTATTTTAATTTAATTATTACATTAAATTAGTAATAAAATAATTTACTTAATAGTGGCGGCCACATTTATTTCGAATAGTTGTAATAAGCTGTTGTCAGTTCATATTAATCGTAGGTATATTTTTTAACTACTAATGTATTACGGTGTGACAAATAACGGCCATCGATTACCCAGCTCACCAATGGGTCTGTCTAAAGTTTGAAATTTGCTCTCCAAACTCACGTCTATTAAGTAGTAATTTTGTCTTAAATGCCGCTAATGACTGTTATTAAAAAATTGCCATATGATCAAAATGTACAGTGAAGGGTATAAATTATATTTCACTGATCTGAATAATTTTTCTTTACTTTGTGCTTTCTAATAATACAATAAACATTTTAAAGCTGATCTAAAAATGGCTCTCAAAATAAAATAGCAAAATTCAGGCCTACTTTTGTGTCAATACATACTAAAATAAAATATTACAAATTGTGTGAGAAAACCAAATAGCTAATTTGATGGGAAAGCGTATCGAGATCAATAGTATTTCAAGTAAACATAAAATGTCAATTGTCTATTTGAGAGTGAAACTGACATATTATTTCTATTGTAAAGCATAATCGATTTTTTAAAATTTCAATATTATCATAAATAATTTGGAATCAATCCCGCGTAAAAATATACCACGAATGCAACCAAGGTGCTTTTAAAATATTTTTTTTGATCAATAACTACTCACTTTAAATTATAATAAACTTAATAAGTAGCTAGCTGTATTATCAATATTTTTTACATTAAATCAAATAAGCAATTAGCAATCAAATCTTGCGATGAATGTTAAAAAAGCGCGTCCACCGGTTACGAATTATGTATGAATTATAATTCCGAAGTCAAATTATTTCAAAATTTATTGAAGAGAGTCGAACAAAAAGAGATGCACTTATATGAAAAAGTGCATGGTATAATTATAACAGAGAAATTATAATATACAATAAAGTGTTATATATGATTCCATATACGATCGCCCTGTAGATGGCAGAATTGGTGGAAAGGAGATCAATTTTTATGAAAAAGTGCATGCTATAATTGTAACGGAGAAATTATATAAAATAAAATAAAGTAAAGTGTAAAAAGCAATCATTTATATGTTTCCATATAATATCGCTCCTACACAAGCCCTGTAGATGGCAGAATTGGTGGAAAAGAGATCACCCAGGTGCGCAAATGCGTTACAAAGTCGTTGCAATTAATATGTTATATTTTTTTGAATTGTTTCGTTTCTAGAACAAACGAATAAAGGTGAAAACAATATTCAACACACTTTAAATAATCTATTTTTTTTGGTTTTTTGATGATAATTTTTTTGTAAGAAAAAATGTTTTTGATGTTGTTATTGATTATCAACCATGTCGGATTTTATTTTCATGTAGCCGCAGCTCTCGTATGTGTGTGTATATGTATAGGGTTTAGAATATGTACATGGATTAGTGACCGGGCATATTAGAATGTATGACGTAATATTGCATGGCGCTTCTATAGATATTGATTACACCTAACCTAATAATAGTTTAATTTTATTTATCTGGCCCATGTATATTACGAATGAAATGTTCCCTTTCATTCTCTGTAATTCTGCAACTAATATTTGTAATGTATTTCACCCAAAGATATGAATGTCATCAAAATATTTTTTTCCTTTCTTGAATAATAATAAATAATTCATTCACATATCGCCTGCTCCAGCGTATAATATCGTAAGTGCAAAAAAAAGTAAGTCTTTATGGAACTGAGCCACATATTGCACATATGAAACGCCAAAAAATGTTGATTTCATTATTTAACCTATTAAGTGGGACTTAAAATAGTCCTATTTAACCGGCAAGTAATGTAGATTAATCTATTATCTATAACACATTTCATGTCTCTGTCAATACAAGGTATTCAATCGTAAATTAAACCGAGTGACACGTAACAGGCATTGTTACCAGATTGAATATGTGGTTCAGTTTCATAAAGACTTAAGAGCACACAGAATTTTTTTGCACTTACGATATTATACGCTGGAGCAGTCGATATCATACAGTGAACATAATATTCACACTTTGAACGCATATACAATTTAATGAAATTAGTGAATGGGCCCACCGCGGAGTGTGCGGCTGTTTATAGTAGGCACTAGAATGTATGTTGTACCGCAAGTTATGAAGTTGAATAAGATGTCACAGCACAGTGGACCGGTTGAAACTGAAATGGTTCAATACGATCGATCCGATCCGCAAGTGACTATTTGTGACCATATGTGACCATTGACTGTTACACGCTCTCGATACACACCGATAATAATAATAAAATAAACGTGTTGAAAAAACATCATTCCACTCCAGGCTTGTTGATTAATTACCAGTTCTAAAGGAGGCGACCGCTACACCACGCAAAAAGGGGCCTTCTTCTACAAGTGGAATAGACCCTCTACAAACATACATATAACACTATACTTGTTCGGATTAGGCCAGTCATTTAGACAGCGTGCTTAGTCGGAACCACCGATATTAGTAGGCCCGACAAGTGATCGGAATGGAGTAGTTTAACAGAGGCGGTTAGTTTCCCTCTTCGACCAATCATCTCACTCAGACTCTACGCATATGTCCGCCATCTTCATATTTAAACATCAAGTTGTGAGGCATTTATATTGATGGTGTTGGCTTACTCCGAGCAAGGCTAAACATTGAGTGTGGGTTTTTTTTTTTATTATACAATTAATAATTTGCGTACAATGTTTTGATACATTATGATTAGATGTTACAATATTAAGTTTATAGACTTAGTCTTTTACTTATTTTAATACGCGAGTGCAATCAATTGATATTTAAAATAATTAATAAGTCATAACATAATTTATGGGAAAAATACGAAAACCCACTTGTAGAACTACTAAAATATATATAAATAGTATACATAATAAATATAAATAATATAAAATAAACTTAGAATTGCAAAAACATATACTTAATACTATTTGAATAAGAGTGTGGGGTTGCTTTGGTTATCTATGTAATTAAATATGACTATTATTATACACTAGGGTAATGTTAATTGTTGATGATTTTTATGATCTGTTTGGTTTTTTAATAGGACGGCAATTTTTGAGTTTTGATTTCATTGTTGCTTTAAAGTGTTTTTTTTTTGAATTAGAAAAAAAAATTATTTAAAAAATGTGGAATTATTATACACTATAAAATTAAATACATTATGACTATGCATACAATAATTTAATATTTTTAAATGCTCTGATTTGTTTTTAAAATGCGGTTTTCACACGATGACAACACTCATCACAATATAATGTTTTTTGAGAGTTTTCATTTATTATGCATTATTAAGTATCTCGATTTTTGTTCAATTTTAATAAAAACCCATTTATTTTCATATGAGCACTTGATTTGCAATTGAATTGCGGAATATTATTGCACTTTTTTAACATTCATCGCAAATATATCAGATAGCGATCTTTTTTCTTTCAATCGTGGCATAAGCTGGTTTCCATAGTATACCACACTAATCAAAAAAATAGTTTTACCAACGAAGCATTAGAATATAATGCTTTGGAATTGCCCGTTGTGAAAATAATGGATGGAAAGCGTTACAAATTACAGCATTATTATTGATATCATGGTTACAATTTAATTGATCAAGTATAGATATTGTATTATATTAACACCATTGACTTTTGGCAAATTAAGTGAACAGTGTTGCCAAATATGTCGTTAAAAATCAAAAACGCTTATCTCGCACTTTGCTCATTCCGAGATATTCAAGCTTTTCGTTTCACACTATTTCAGGACAAAATAGCTAAGCTAGAAAACATGGAAATGTAAAAAAATAATGAAAAAATAGCACATATTTAAGGAATTTTGAAATGCATACTGTGTCTTTAAGCTTTTTTTAATAATTCATTCGTGCATTTATTTTTGGTTTTCTTGTTGATAGCCTTCTTTTTGGCCATATCTGGAGGCATTCTTACTATTTATGAATCCATTTTACTACGTATTTTTTATAATTGCAAGTTGTAGTGACATGTGCTGCGCTGCGCTGTCAAAATACGACTGAGTGGGGGAAAACAATGCGCATTGATTGGTCCATTTGTAGTTAAGCGAATTTGATATGTACACTACGAATAAAACCGATTAACTTTTTACAAAGTATTAAAGCTTTTTTGAAAAATCGTATGTTAGCTAGGTGAATTATATGTAAAATTATCTGTAAAACTTTTATCATAACTCACTTTTTTTCAAAAATGTCAGATAAGCGTTTTTGATTTGTAACGACACATATGATCATTAATAACCTAAGATTGTCAAAGTGTCATAATAGATTATTTTGTTGTGTTAGTATTGGCATTCAAAATATTTGTTGTTCAATTAAATACACGCGTTGTATATACACACACACATATATATATATATATATATATATATATATATATATATATATATATATATATATATATATATATATATATATATATGTGTGTGTATAGGGTCAGGTCCTAATTAGCTGGTGTTGTTGTCCTACTTCCATTGCTGAATTCTTCCTTTGGTTCGCCGCCAACTCTCGCCAACTTCTCTCCTGCTCCAAATTCCTGTTCTTTGTAAATGGACGACCAGAGGCAGGTTTTCAACTATAAAACATTACTATCAGCCTTCCGCTTCACCAAAACAATTCATGAAAAAATATACATAATAGCTTCATTATCCACGTTTCACATATTCAATCTAAACAATTATATATATAGAAGTGTCATGCGTATTATTTTTGTACACTGGAACACGGATTGCACTACACACGCGCATATTATACATATACACATTGTAGTACATCTGAAAAGATCGTGTAAATTGTTCACACAGTGACATACTATTTGTCGTTGAATGTATCATATAAGCATACATATAAATATTAGATATCGTGTAGACCAATATTGTTGCACTTTTCTCTCATATTTGATAAAGGCATCTGTTTGGTTCGCCACATTGATATGTATACATGCAGTTGTATGGCCTGCTAATATATCGGTGGTATCGTTTCATATCACTGTTTTATATTAATTGTTTTTTATTTGTGGTCATGGCAACATTTCCACCCCACAATCGTGTTCTTTTCCCGCCGTTTGACAGTTTGAAATTCGTATTGTTGCCAGGAAGCATGACCTTGTTTTGCATTCATAAATAAATATAAATATCGCATTGCATATAAATAATTTGTGCAATTTAGTGTAGCCCGTGTATTGTTGCACTCTTCTAAGGCATAAGTGTGTCTCCCTCACTCAACACATTTCTAGTGACCACTGAGAGTGGTTGTGACAATACTTAATAATATTTTAAACATATTAAAGAAGTAGTGTTTGGTAAAAAATATTAATAGTGCTTTTGGAATCAAGTTTGGACCACCATCAGCTGTTTTTGTGAAGCACTTCTGTTTGTATATGTTATATGTAAATAATGTTATCTTTTAATTTTCAAATTAATTTAGTTATTTTTTTATAAAAAAAACATTTTTTTTCAATTATTATTGCAATACCCTACCACACCAGTCCACTCTGTATAAGCTCATAAGAATCCAGTAAATTGAAGAAAAACACATTAATTCTAACGATAAGTAATATTATTTATAAAATGTATAAGTAGAGATAAGTGATACCTATGTATAAAATGAATGTAAAAAGTAAGTTAAATTATTTTTAAGCACACACCAGAATAAGGGAGTTCATTATTACAATGATTTTAGTATATAAAAAAATCCTATGAAATTATTATTGTTTAATGTGTCGATTGTTAAATATGTCTTGCACTTTCGAATAAACACTTTCAGATAAAAATCAATATGTTGATTATCTCAGAATTTAAATCGCAGTCAGTGAATTTATGTCATCCATAAATAATTAAAATAACAGTATCCGCGTATCTTGATCCAGGTTTAATGATATTCAAGTTTCAAGTATACTTGAATGGTGGATAACATCCTTTTTGTTAATGATGCGGGACTTGTTTGGTTGCCTTTTGCACGCACTGCTTATCATTTATCTTTCACTTATCGCCGAATACAAACCGACCTTACACTATTTTTATTTATATTTTAAAATCAGAGTACAGCTGGATCGAGACAATCGCTTGGTTTTTTTTTATTGATAAGAAAAATAAAAATTAATCAGTATGAGATCGTCAATGTTCCCATCGATCGGTCTCAAAAATTGTTCGAGAATTCGGTCAGAATCACAATAATTGCCCGGTATACTTTCAATGGGTAATCGGGCACATTGTTTCGCATAAATATACACTCATTGTTCTGGAGATCATCATCATTATCATGTAAAATACAGTGTTGAAGAGTATAACGACCTGAACGCGCCGGTTATATGGGCCGAGGAAATTGAAAGTGAACTCATTCAACTCGAAAGTCATCATAATTCAACGATTACTCTTTATTTCTCATGGTTGTAGACCAAATGTCATACTTTAGACACGCTCAGATTACTTACCAACAACGATCATATAATATCATATCATCAATCACAACCGTTTGCGGTACGCTAGTTTGACTCTACGCGTGTCTAAAGTGTTGTCTTACAAAACACAAGAAAATATTACATATTGTATTTATAATTATTAATAAAGCGCAAATAATGAAAATAAAAGAAACAGTATTTCGTTTTATTGGGGTGAATAGAGGCAGTGTGAGTAATTAAAATTAAATAGCTTTTTATAAAAAACGGCCCATTAAATTTAAATAATACATATTTTTTTAAATTTAATTGGTTTCATTTATTGATTCTGACAATTTGTGTGTATTGAATATTGACTGAAGATTGATTGAATTTTTTTTGTATTAAAATATTATTGGGTATTTTCTTGTTATTAAAAAAGCAGGATAAATAATTGGTGAATATATATACAAAATAAAGTTAAATTAAACTAATTCGACTCTACGCGTGTCTAAAGTGTTGCCTTATAAAACACAAGAAAAATTACAAATTTTATTTATAATTAATAATAAAGCGCAAATCATGAACATTAAAAGAAACAGTATTTCATTTTATTGGGGTGAATAGAGAATGAGTAATTAAAATTAAATTGAAGCATGTTAAAAAAGGTAGGTCCATCATTAATAATTAATATAAAATACTCACTATCTATATATAATATACTTTTCAATCAATAATATATTTTTATATAATTTAATTGGTTTATTGGAATAATATGTGTGTAGTTAATATTGATAAAATATTTTTTAATCTTAATTTATTAATGAATGGAATATTATCAGGTGTACTTAGAATAGCTGAGAATATTTTAGGGGGTGGTTTTTTTCAATAATTAATCATATTAATTATGTATAACAGATACAATATCCACGTAAAACTCACTACTGATTACTTCAGATTAACAGGTGATTCCAAGATGGTGGCCCAAACTCGATTCCAAAAACATTATAAATATTATGATTTTTTTTTCAATTTAAATGTTTTTAATTTATTTCAATGTTTTTTAAAAAAATATTCATTTTTTTTTCAATTATTCTTATGATGCTCTACCACCCCCTAAAATATTCTCAGTTATTTCAAGTCTACCCTGTATAATTTATAATAAGTATTGTATTACTTATGTGTATTAATATACCCATTAGCTCAATTGTTTAAAAAATGTAATTGTAATGTAATAAATTAATTAATTTGTAACCAGTTTTATTGGAAATTAGTGCATTTCGAAACCATTTTAATATTGATATGTATATTTCATAATAATATTTCCAACAATCGTGTGAATAATCATGCTCCATTTTATAGTACATACATACAATATCGGTGATTGAAAATGTAAATAAAAGTATCAAAATCATGTGAATTGGTTCGTATTGAATAAAAAGCAGGTCGG
Source organism: Agraylea sexmaculata (assembly GCA_022606485.1). Lineage (NCBI taxonomy): Eukaryota > Metazoa > Arthropoda > Insecta > Trichoptera > Hydroptilidae > Agraylea > Agraylea sexmaculata. The sequence goes on along the minus strand of JAGTTH010006856.1, from coordinate 1,923 downwards.
TACATTAATAATAATGAAGAAAACAATAACGATCCCCATGGTGGATATTAATGGTTGTAAAGAGTGTACAGAGACAAGTCGTTATTGTCTATTTGGTAAATTTGCTTATAATATTTGGCTTGGCAATATAATGTAGAACGTGTCGGAAGCCTACTTTTGACATGGGCATAAAAAAGAGCGTACCGCAATAATAGTAGTGGGCAAAGATAATCGATCGGCTGTACATTAAAAAGGAGTGTTTGCCACAGGTAAATACAGGCAGACACCTGTTAAACAATATTTAACTACTATCAATGAGCCATTATTGCCCAATTCAACGACATTCACTATCACAATGCCTATGTAAAAGGTCACATCTCCACGAATATTTAAAAAAATACCCATATATTCAATAGTAAGCTTAACCGGGGCCACCGAGAGTTGTTACACGGGCCGGAAGGTAGATGTTAAACATACAGTACGCTATGTATTATACAACATGTTTTTAATAAAAACAAAAATATTTTTATCCTCATTATGTAATGATGGGCCTAAGCATTTTTTTGTTTAAAAATAAAAAATAAAATATTTACTTATTCTGTCCGAGAAACAGTTTATTCAATTAAGATCATAATACTTTTATTTCATAATGCCCAAATAATTATTATACAACATGTTTTCATTTGAAACTAAAATATGTAATGCCAGTGCGATTATTTAAAAAATATACTAAAACGGGCCTAAGCATTTTTTTTTTTGTATAAAAAAAATATTTTTTTACTAATAAAATAATTTATCATAACAGCTTGAGAATCTTCGGTTTTATTAATGAGTGAATATATGTTGTCATTAGAGGATAATAAAAACAACTTTATGATGTCATCGCATTAGTTCAAGTTCAATTTCGAATACGTTAACAAGGTATTGTTTACTTTGCAAAATGTCTAGTGCATTTTGATTGAAATTACGCTGTATCGTACTTTGTTTACAAATTCAAATCAGGCGGTTAAGCACATAATAAGTAAATACGCGAGAATCTCAGGTTAACATCTACCTTCCGGCCCGTGTAACAACTCTCGGTGGCCCCGGTTAAGCTTACTATTGAATATATGGGTATTTTTTTAAATATTCGTGGAGATGTGACCTTTTACATAGGCATTGTGATAGTGAATGTCGTTGAATTGGGCAATAATGGCTCATTGATAGTAGTTAAATATTGTTTAACAGGTGTCTGCCTGTATTTACCTGTGGCAAACACTCCTTTTTAATGTACAGCCGATCGATTATCTTTGCCCACTACTATTATTGCGGTACGCTCTTTTTTATGCCCATGTCAAAAGTAGGCTTCCGACACGTTCTACATTATATTGCCAAGCCAAATATTATAAGCAAATTTACCAAATAGACAATAACGACTTGTCTCTGTACACTCTTTACAACCATTAATATCCACCATGGGGATCGTTATTGTTTTCTTCATTATTATTAATGTACCGACCTGCTTTTTATTCAATACGAACCAATTCACATGATTTTGATACTTTTATTTACATTTTCAATCACCGATATTGTATGTATGTACTATAAAATGGAGCATGATTATTCACACGATTGTTGGAAATATTATTATGAAATATACATATCAATATTAAAATGGTTTCGAAATGCACTAATTTCCAATAAAACTGGTTACAAATTAATTAATTTATTACATTACAATTACATTTTTTAAACAATTGAGCTAATGGGTATATTAATACACATAAGTAATACAATACTTATTATAAATTATACAGGGTAGACTTGAAATAACTGAGAATATTTTAGGGGGTGGTAGAGCATCATAAGAATAATTGAAAAAAAAATGAATATTTTTTTAAAAAACATTGAAATAAATTAAAAACATTTAAATTGAAAAAAAAATCATAATATTTATAATGTTTT
>JAGTTH010006855.1:0-12473 GCA_022606485.1 Agraylea sexmaculata | reverse complement strand
TATATAATTGTGGTGATTTAATTAAATCGTTTTGAATACCATCTCATATCACCGTCGAAAGCAGTAATAAAATGCACATTATTCAATTATTTCTAGCTCGATTTGAAGGCTGGGAGCTTTTTTAATTATTTTAATTCGACTCGGTTTACTTTCAAATGAAAAAGTTATAGGGTGAGGGGAAAAGCGCGAGTTTGAATATTCATATACGAAATTGTTCCTGTGTTCCCGCCGGATGTCGGAAACTGAAAAACCTCCAAAGGCTTTTTTAATCCGTTAATCCGCCGCCGGACGACATTAAAGGCCAGAAAAACTTTATGGGATAATTTGAGAAATTTTCCACCGAGAAATTAAGATTATGCTGAAAGTTGCCAACTCTCTGTACAAATTCATACATAATAAGTGTTAACGCTAAACTTTTCACATATCAAATATTGAGTACATAAGAAGTGTTGATTATATTAAATTAATCGATAAATTGCAAAAATATTGACCAAGAGATTTAAAAAAAATATTGTAAAATATATAAAATTAAAGAGCCATCTACCGGAGAAATATAATAATAAATAATATGTAAAAATAATAACAAAATTAAGATTTAATAAGTGAAATTATTTTATAAAAAGCTTGTGTATTTAACCTTAGTATAATAAAAAAATATCAACGAATTTTACAGTTAAAGTCCACGTATAAATCCGTCGTTATTTCTTTTTAATCCCTTTTAGAAAAGCCCCCTCCTTTCAGGAAAATTAATTATTTTATAGTCACAAATAATACGATGACTATAAATTATACGACACCCAAACTGTTTAAATTTTTTACCAAAAACTTATAGTTAAAAAGGTATTTTATATTTATTCACACATAACCTTTATTTATTTAAAACGTCTTTATTTCAAATAATTAATAATAAATAAACCAAATGTATAAAAAGATAAAAGCTATATATTTTTATAACCGGGACAAATAAAAAAATTATATCAAAAATAAATGTATCTAAGAAATTTGTAATATAATATCATTTTTTTCACAGTAGTGGGTTTTTAGATTTTTTTCCTACATATTGATATTATACGATTATTGTAATATAATGTAATTTTATGTATCTAACTAATGATGACCATAAAAAAGTCTGTAGGCTCACACCTAATAAATAATTATTGTAAATTGAAATTTAATAAAGAAATTGTACAACAAAGCAATTTGTAATATTAACACAGTAATTTAAGCAAATTATTTATAAATAAGTTCTATTTTGAGGCCAATTTTCATCTCTTTTGGACCGTTCCATGTCACCTGTGCCAACATCAATCAAGTAAGACACAATGACACTCACAAACAAATACTATTGTTTTTCAATCCAAAATAAAACCGTCCTAAAATAAAACTAGAATAGAATATATTCAGCTCTTTTTCAGTCACATAGGTAAAAAATACTTGATAGAATTATAAATTCAATAATTTCAATCTAAGCTCGGTGATGCATTAACGATTTTTCAATCAATCGTAGTGAAGATGTCTTTCATAAAATGGGAATGAAGATATTATTCAAGACGTGTCGTCCTTGTTGACTTTGTTTTTCTTTAAAAAATGTATAAAGTAGTCAACAGGTTACTTGGCAAAATCTCAGAATAAATACATGAACAATATGTCTGTCATACCTGCTTTATAATTGGATATAATATATGCTTATAAACACAATGCTTGAATTAGGTTAGTACAAAACAAAACATCACAATTGAAAGTAAAGCTTGAAACCAATCACTTTGTATTGCTACATATAAAAGGCTTGATGTATGATTTGGTTCGTATTTTAACGCCCAATAAAGTAATGGATTCCCAGGCACATGTCACCTTAAATACGATAGTAGAGTTACTTAGCTACACTTATGATCGGTTTTTTGTTAGTTAATGCCTCGTCTGAGCCTCGGGCGAGGCACTAATTAACAAAAACCGATCAAAAGTACTGCAAAGCAAGTGTTTTTGGTGTACGTTTACGGCGACGCAAGCCTAGGAATCCCAAGCTTAAGAGAGCTCACAATACAGACACACAGTAAAACGTATTCATACTCTATGGTCTTTTATATGTAGCAATTTAAAATTATTTGGTTCGTACTTTACACAATATTTTTTTCCCCGATAATTTTTTATGCGAAATAGTTATGAAATATGTAGATAAAATATGAAATGAATCGTAAAGACCGTTAATCATAAATTGCTAAATAAAAACATAGTCAATTTCGGATGTTAATGAATAAATAAATTCAAGTCATAAAAATGCTATTTCACTAGCCTAAGGGATATAAATTAAAATAAAAAATTTCCACAGAAATTAATTCGCAAGCGTAAAAATAATTGAAACGACAGCACTTAGTCTAATTGATACTTTGATTGCGGTGATTTGTCATCGGTCGGTGATTTTTTTTTACAGCTCAAGTGATATTAATTTTGAATAAATAAATAATTTTGAAGTCTAAATTGAGTTATTGTTGAATTATTTGTAGTTGGGCATATGTTTCGTGTAAACATCAAAAGCTCAATACAGAAATAGCCGCGTTAAATATGCACGTGTGTCTTTGAATATGTTCAGCGGACGTGAAATTTTCGGCTCGATTTAATTGAAAACTAAAGAAGTTCGGTAGAGAGATAATTTATCTAAATTATAATAGTGATGAATGTAATGCTATTAGAGTAATTGTATTGTGTTTGAAGCTTTCACGGTGGCCGCTAAATTCGTTAAGCAAATAAATGCGGCGCGGCGCGACATATTTTAAGGTTATTCGAGTCACCTTTACGTGTAAATATTATAATTTTGACTACTAAACACTACAAAATAATTATAGTATAAATGAATCACCTCCTAGAAGGTAAGTCGCCACTAATTAGCATCGTGATATTTCGTAAAAGATTACTTATTTAAATGATATAAAGCACTCGTATTGGAATTTATAACGAGACGAGATATAATAATTAGTCAATTACGGTTTAAATGGCCATTAATGCGCCTATGTTTATTAACTAAAAGATACCTTTAGGGCCGGATTGAATATAATAGTGATATATTAGTGAATCGTGTGTGTACTAATAGACTAGAGCTTGGTAGTATTGGTGTACACGCATACGTACCGCACGCACACACTTCCATAGATTCACTTTGGTTATTATGTTTGTTGACCAAATGTCATACTTTAAACACCCGCAGAGGCGAGCTAACTTTTCGCAAACGGCTGTGATTTGTAATATTATAGTATTGCAATGGATCCAATCAAAATCATTGATAAGTGATCTCGTTTCTAGGTGAATATAATATTTACAATATTTTTTTATTTTTTTGATATATAAAATATTACTACAAGTATAAAATATTAAGCTAGTTCAAACAACACTGCATTTTTTAAAACAGTTTCTTGAATATGTGTATATGAAATATTAGATCACAGTAAATTTTATCACATATTTTTATTTGAAAAATCATAGCAATATACTAAAGCTTTATATAATAAGCTTTATATTATAAAAAATTCAAGACGATTAACAGCACTTTTGCCATTTTATTTCCATAGGTGATTCTACTAACAAAATACTAACATAACTTGTTGTGAATTGTGTAAATATTCTCTCATTAGTTATTGTGTTTTATTGAGTACTCGGAAATGTTGTGAGATAATTTAAATTGTGTAATTTACGATAGTATAACAATAAAGGGAAATCACTTAGTGGAAATCATAAAGGCTGAAATACAAGTGTCGCGTCCAGGAACGAAGTTATTTCTGAATAATGCTTCACAGCTGTTCTTCTTCTTGAAGATATGAGATCTTGAGAAGACCACATCTTAATTGGTACAACAGCCAAAGGAAGGCATTCATACTGATCTGATTCTACTAAATATCATTTATTTAAGGCCGATTTCATTACTTATATTAATGCATTGGAGTTGTACTATTACAAGATTTCTTCACGCCAGTGTATCTTAAAAAAAATCAGACTACGTGTTTTATTTAAATATTTGAATTATTGACTAGGTTTAATTGTATTAAAAATGCACTAGTCTCTTGGGAATGTTATTTTTGTATCAAGAATTTAATTATATAATTAAAATAATACACGGATGAAAATATTATTGCATAATACAAGTGATTAATAATATGGTCATCCAGGTAATAAATTGATAAAAACATCCCGAGGGAAATGAAGTGACAACAGATGCAGGATTTATTATTTACTGGAGAAAGAAGAGAATTTTCATAATATTTAAACAGGATTTTTAGCTTAGTAACATTTAAGTTTTAAAAGCCTTTAATGTTTATTGATGAATATAGTTAAGTCTCTCCTTTTATTCATTCCTTTAAATATGCTTTATGTTTTTAATATTAAGTATCTCTAATGTCACATTCACATGTTATTCTCATGTTAGTTGAAGGTAAAAAGATTTATATAAACATAAAATTCAAATTCACTAATGAAATTGTAATATATAAAATATGTATATGAGTATTCTTTATGAAAAACCTAAAAATCAGAATTACGACTAAAAACACTAATGTATTTAATAATAGTTGTAATAAATATTTTTTTTTAATTTATTCATAGAATGGCACTTTTATCTACAACTTTTGTAAAATAAAATAATCACGAACTTTATCGTAAAACTTAATTAACAAAGTTAGTTAGTACTTTAAATTCAAATTTTGTTGAACTTATTAATTCTAAAGAATAACTATGTCGTAATCATATTATTTTACTCATTGTATTTAATATATGATTGTTTTATTTGGAAAGATTTTATGCGGTAAAATTAAGAATATCCTGACTGTTAATTCATATATATTATACATAATAGCTTTTTGATCGATTTAACGGATTACAAAAAAAAATACAAAGAAGAGTAATCCAGTACCAAAAAGAAGCATAATGGAGATTCGAGTTTGCGTCGTAAGAAAAAGTATTCGAAAAGAAGTCGGGCATTTTGTCAAGCGAAGGGAAATCATTTATGCGCAAACAGAATTAATTTCCGTCCAAATAGATTGTGAAATAAAAAAAAATGAAAACGATTAGAGCCGGCTGATGATATTTCTTATCTAAAAAGAGAATTCGGAAGGCGGTGCGTGTCAGTCTTGTATAATCGAATCAATCTGCGAGATTGAGTTGCCATTTTTTCCCGATTCAGAATATTGTATGAATTCATTACGATATCTGTCAACTGCAGATCTTCCCACATCATCCTCGACCATATTATCCATTATATTTATAATAAATAAAAGAATATGCTTATGGTCATGGAGACTGCCATGATTATTTCTCAATTGCCGCTTGTTTGTGACGTTTGATTTTCTCGTTAGTTTGACTTCTTATAACCGAGAAAAATAGTATTACACCATTAATAATATAATGTTTCAGATGAAAATGTACCCCATATTTTTCTGTATATACATATTATCAAACAATTAATAAGTAAACCCTACTTTTCAATATGTTACAGGTACATTTTTTTATGAATACTCCATCTCCAGAAAGAAGCATAATTTAAGATCGATACGAAAATAAATTTGTTTGGTTTCGTCTAGCTATCATTTAAAGAGGTTTGTTTTTTTCTTGAATTTATAGCTACTTAAATAATGGTAATATATAAAGCTAGCATGGCACATAACTTTAGGTTTGATAATCGTTAAGTGAACTTGATTAATAGTCTTATTTTAAATCTAGTGATATATTTTATGATTTTAATCAAAACTTTAATAAATATTTGAATTTTATGAAAAGAGTCGAATTTTTTTCAGATATCAGACCTTAAAAGTTTCTTGAGCCGGTTTTCTATTTTGGACACTGCACTAGTTACATTTTTATTAAATTTATTTATTCTTTACAAAAAAATGTGTCATATTTATTTATTTACACACATATACATAAATTATAACCATCGTAATCATATAGATAATATAATGCGTTACGTTGGTTTAAAAAATAAAAAATAAGATGAAGAATAAAAGAAATCAGCAAACAAATGTTTCAAAAAAAACTATAGACTCATAGAAGAAATTATCCTTCCGTAAACGGGTGTGATTAGTGATATTCAATTTCGACATTTGGACTAGAAACATAGGAAAAAATATTAGATAGTATGTGATATTTTGAACATTAATATGACAATCTAACAAAAAATATAATCTTTAATAATAATTTTCCCATTTTCATTACATCTTTCAATGATCAAATCATAAAGTAATATTATAAAAGAAACTCTTTATTTAGACTTTCAAAATAATAAAACTCACTCTGTTTTCATTCAGTAATTCAAATATATTTATAGTGTTTTGTATACAACGTAATTATTTACGGTCGATAGAATCTATGAAAGAATCGAGGAGTAAACAGAGTAATACTGAGATAATGTATTATTTTTATATTACATAGATTTGAGCAAACGGACTGATAATAATAAATAAATAAATAGAAAATTGTATGTTTTCGGTATATTCGTGTAAAGGACAAACGTGGCTCGTTTCTGTAGTGATGAATAAATAAAGCTATAAGCGCTCTCTTGATATAATGGCACAGAATAATGTTATATTTAATGACCAATTATCAGAATATTATGAATAAAACTATGGCAATAAAAAATAATAGCACTACTTGATATTCTCTTTTTAGTAGTGATATTCAATTTGAGTTTTTATGCGTCGTGGGTTGAGTAAACTTTTTATGTATGCATTTATTCGTCAACGGAGAAAAGAAAACGTGCCCACAAAAAACATACAATTCACCGATGAAATATCCATAAAGGTTATTGATTTCTGAATTTATTTAACTTATTATAAAAATACCAAAAAGTGTCTTTGTAGTTTGAATTAAAAGCTTAGAGATTACGCCATTACGATTACCTAATCCAATTGATTTTATAAATTAATCACAGCACAATCAAAATTCAAATACGGCTTTATTAAGTTTTATATTTATATTTATACCAATATTGTTATTGATTTTATTATTTATTAAATTGATTTTGTGCCATTACCAGGCTTGAAATAAATAAATATATAAATAAGTAAAAAAAGTAAATTGTATAATATATATCTTTTATATAATATATTTTAAGAGACAACATAAGCATTTTGGTAATTTAGGTAATAAGTGAATAAAAATCGAATACTTAAAATAATTGCATACATACATATATTTGAATAATTTTCATGTATAATATTATGTATGAAAATTCCAGTAATTTACTATAATTTTTTGTCATTTGACTTTTAATAATTGAGAATATTGGTATATACATATAAGGGTATTGGTATATGTTTTTTAAATAAATAAATTAACTGATTTTACATTTGGCTTACTTATTAGTGGCTTACCATAATTCTTATGGCTAGTATTTAAAATCCGTTGTTATTATTTATTATTAATTTTTTTTCTATTATTCTATTATTTTATAATTTATTTATTAAATATAATTTACATAAAAATGTTTTGATACAATATGATTAGATATTACAATATAAAGTTTATAGACCAAGTCACTTACTTTTTTAATACGGAGTACAATCAATTAATATATCATAACATAATTTATGAAAAAATACAAAAACCCACTTGTAGAACTACTAAAATACAAATAAATAATAAAATATTATGTCAATGATACCCTTTCTCTATCTTTAAATTAGTAGTAGTTAATTCCACTCTGTATATTTAGTTAATCTCAAAATCTGTGTAGTAAAAATAGTAAGATAACAGTTTTTGAAGAAGTTCTCTTGAATTTTGTTTAAAATCAAATTATGACTACAATAGCTTATGAATATCATTAGTAATATTTTAACTAACTACCTCTAATAGAAACAAAAGACGGATTCAACGAGCTTAAACTTCCAATTAAGTATAATATAAATGTATATTTCATATTCGGTTCAATAGGAAACCCTCTTATTGGATATAGGGGTGGTTTATGCACACGAGTGTTGGTGGTGGAAATGATGGCCTTGCAGTCGTAGAGTGAATGTCAAACGAAGACCAACTCCTTTTCACAATTCTCACTGGAGATTGGATTCATTCGATATATCCACTGACTTCGATTGCTTGCCTCCAAGATGAACTGACAAATTGTTGAAAAGATTTCAACACAATTTATACAGTCTACCAACTCGACAAATACTACCACCATCCACAGAATGTCAATTGAATTTCAAACAGGAGTATTTTTCACATTTTTCTATTTGAAGCTGGTCATTTCGAATAAAATATTAATGCACTTTAGAAAGAAGTTATAAAGGGGTGTTATTTAACTCTACGTGTTCTTCTACGCCGTAGTAGATTTCTACGCCATTATAACCAGAGTTAGTCTCTGTGTGTGCAGTTTTAAGCTTAATTTTATTATTTTATTTGAATTCTCTGATATAAAACAACAATCATGGTAGAAATTATAAAGTTGAATGCGGCTGCATAATGGGTTGATGGGAAAATTTCATAGATATTAATATAATATTATTAGGTTGTGTCGTCAACATCCAGGAATTTTAATAAAATATTACAAAATGTAACCCGTGCAGTGTCCAGTGTTCTAAGGCACTTCAATAAGACTAGCTCTGATTATTTTTTTATATATTTTAATATAAACGTTCATGAGAGATTTTTTACAGAGTAGGCAAAAACAAAAAACGGTATGAAATATTGTGGAATTAAAAAAAGTAATGTATAGTATTATTACATAAATATAAAATAAGCAGAGAAACTTTATAAAATAATGTGTAGTAGATAATCATATATATGTTTCCATATAAAGTCTCTCCTACACAAGCCTTATAGGTGGCAGAATTGGTGGAGAAGAGATCACCCATGTGTGCAAATTCGTTTTTAAGTTATTGCAATATATTCAAAGGAAAATTAAACTATCACTATATAAAGATGTAATCGCTATTAACTGTATATTTTATTATAATTATTTCAGAAAAATGAGATAAATCAAGGAAATTATTAATAAAAAAAAATCATGTAATAATGTAATTTGTAAAATAGTATATGGATATGAAATTTATATAATTTAAGACATATAAAATTTATTCTTCACTATTACACAAAGCATAACAAACCCCAACGTGGAATCGAAATCACAAGTATTAACAATAATTTTGATTAAAACTATAATTGAGGCCGTTTTGATAGAACGCTCGTTTTCGTAGAGCCGGCGATAATATGAATCTATTCATCGCAATTAAATTGGAATATTGAAAATGACATTTCGGTATGCGGTTTAATTTTTGGCCTCTGTTCAATTAACTACAAACAGAAATGTTAATTAAAGTATTTTTTTAAATGTGCAAACCAATTTTTGGAAGCCTTTTAACTTCCACAAGCGTAAAAAAACATGTACTTGTTTTTGTTGTCACGTTATTCAAAAAAATGCATTTGAATGTCAATTTTATAATTGGAAATTGTTGTTGTGAAATATAAAAATATAGAGAGAAAAGAAATATAATTATTATATTTGTGTTGGATTTTACACCAATTGATTATTTTTTACAAACTGGGAGTTTGCCCGATATTATACATTCACTTGTCTGGATTTTTATCGGCGGTAACGATTAAATACATAATAAGGTATTAAGCAATTACTTTAAATTTTCAGTTAGTTTAAATCCACACTGTATTGCACTAAACAGCCCTTCAAAAGAATGGTATACAATTAATTGTAATAAAATAAATTATATATCAATTTAATATTATAATAAAATAATATATAAGGCACGTGGCTATAAATACTTAGGTCATGTGTTCGAATTTTTTTTTAAATTGATTTAATCAGTTATTACGATGTAGAAAAATATTAATAAAATCCTGATCGATCGTCTTGATCCAGGTTTATTCTGATTTCCTGTATTGTAAGGTAAATACTGATTATTAAGTCGGTGACCTGTGTAACTAGTAATAGTTAAGATCACCAACAGACAATGAATTAACACGTTGTTGTGTCTAAAAACTACGAATTTCAAAAAACCCCCTCAGAACGTATATAAAATTTATTCATTTTAATTAAAGCGACATGTAATTTCAGTAAGCCACATTTAAGACGTAACTAGAGTTGGGTGGATTTACACAAAGCGTTTATTTTGCAAACCAACCACTCTATTGTATTATAAATGGCGGATACGGTTTCGGTGAAAAGAAGAAACAGATTAAATTAATGTGTAGAGAATTCAGAGGCAAATGATGTTGAAGTTGGTTGGTTATTCATGGCGACGATTTACATGGGATCGGGTCGAGTGTGGTGAACTTTTAAAAGGCTCTTGGTTCATCCGAGTTTAGATATAATTATTCCACCATTACGGCTCAGGGTCGGATTTCCTTATTAAACTTCAATATATGAGAACAACCACCGCTGCTCTGTGTGTGTGATGATGTATGAGAACAACCACCACAACCACCCTACACTCTGAAATACGAGAAAATTCCTTGTTAGCAAACTCTATCTAACTAAACTGTCGCTGCCGCTAAACTATTTAATGCCACCGTAAGCATTTGTTTTCAACAAAGAAAAAATTTTTAGAATATTCATTAAATCATCCATATGATTCACATGCAGACACTACCAAGAGCAATGAGAGCGAATATATATGTATATATATGTATATATATATATATATATATATATATATATAGAGAGAGAGTATATATATATATATATATATATTTTTTTTATATATATATATATATATATATATATATATATATATATATATATATATATATAGAGAGAGAGATGCCAATAATACTTGTAAAGACATCCAAACTATAGCAGGCACATATGAGATATAGCACCAAAGGTTTCGTGTGTTAGCTGCTTGGGGCACTGCTTCTATCGCCTCACCGCCTAGCTTATTCAAATTATATTGCGTGTACATGTATTAGTGACCGGGCATATTCGAATGTACGACGCAATATTGCATGGCGCTTCTATAGATAGATTTCACTGACCGACAGACAATCTTTTGTCATACATAGTCATAGTTAAAGTTTTACAAAGTAAGACATGTTATCTCTATAGAAAACTTATAACTAACATTTTTTGAAAAAAAAAAACATTTTGATAAAACCGTTCTTTGTAAAGTCAAATAAAACATCACAATATATATGAGAGATTAACTTAAGCCGGATATTAGAAAGCTGGACAAGTAGATAAATATCAAGATGGGGGACCATGCAGATGAGTTTGACAGAGGGAAAACTAATTGTATTCCTCAGACTCGTCTGCTTGGTCCGCCATCTTAATATTTACACATCCAATTGTCTGGCATTATTACCGTATGTAAAAGTCTGTAACACAAAACGTTCATAATATAACTTATTTTATTAATATTATAAAGAAATATGTTAAAAACTAATATGCGATATTGATTCACAATTTCACCTCAATTAATTTCAAATTAAGCCTTTTTTATTTTGATTTCACTCTTGTAGTGAGGTTTTGGATTGATTATATTATGCGATTAAAAATAATATTTCATATATTTTAGAATTCATTTATTACTTTGTAGTGTTAAAAATTTATTCAATTAAAATTCTTGAATGGATGAATTACAAGTGAAAAAACCTGTATACCACAGTAGAAAAACACAAATTTTTATGTGATTTTTTTTTCAATAATAGGACTGTTTTCTGTCTAGTCTATTAATAATTTATATATTCATTTGACTAATGAGTAAGATTGTAATGGCGCCTTACACCTGTCTGTAATGTACTGTCAATCATAATCAAGCTTGTTTTTGTTTAAAAGAAAACATAGCCAACACCACCAATATTAGAAGGCTGGACAAATGGATGATAAATATCAAGATGGCGGACCTAGCAATTGTCTCACTTAGAATCGAATGCTTGGTTTGCCATATTTATATCAAACATCAAGTTGTCTGGTATTCTTATCGGCGCGCGGTAACGATATACCGTGTATTTGTATTTTAGAAGGATATTTTAATGATGGCGATGTCCAGAACGAATCACCTGCGATCAACGAGGTTTAGCTGTATTAAAGTACCTGTCTATATTTATTGTTAGATATAGAAGAGGGCAATTTTAGGTATGTCTAGTCTGGTCTGGTGTGATCATCGATCCCGACGGACACAATGCAGTTTGTTACGCGTAATGACTACGAAAAAGGTGGTGCAATGGTCACACATTCTATTCTATGCCACCTTTTTGGAATAGTCTCTCTTCTCTACTTGCTCCAATAAATCCATCACATTGTATCGAGACATCGAGTGCCAGCTAACTACACCGTGTTAAACTAAATAATCAAGTGTATAGTATGTATGTCTAATGCTAAAAATATGCTAATCCATGTTCCAAATACGATTCCTGGTAAACCTAAGCTCGTCTAAAGCTGCAGCTCAAACACATATTTAAAACCAGAAAAACACCATCCATGTAAATTAAATTGTAGGTATTAAAAACATATTATTTGTAACGTTAAATTCACAGAAGTTTTATCA
>JAGTTH010006851.1:0-31532 GCA_022606485.1 Agraylea sexmaculata | reverse complement strand
ATACGTTTTATTATTTAATATTAGGTACCTCTAATATCACATATAAATGATAATACACATAAAATTCTGTACACCCAAGTCTAATTCATAAGAAGTTTTGTATTATTTCGACAATGCAAAATTCAAATTTAATAAAGAAATTGTAATATATAATTAGAGTTTATTGTATTTATTTATCGGGTTTTACAACTAAAAGAATTATGTGAGATTTTTTATCATTTAATTAGATGTAAATATGGCAAAAAAACACAGTCTACTCCATTTGAAAATCAACAATGCTAATCGCTACGCCAACAGGCGATTCACTATTTATTTATTAAAACATCAAAGTTGACCTGGCAACAGGTAAAAATGCATTTATGTCATTATAGTCAATAGACGGTCGCTTATCTTCTGAAATAGGAAGTGATATTTAAAAAGAAACCGATAATTCTTATAAGACTACGGCGTAGCTAAGCTCTTATTAACATGTACAGTGTTACCTCGACATACGAATGTTTTGAGATACGACGAATAATATTCGAGAATTTCTACCTCGAAATACGACGAAAATTTGAGATACAATTTTTTATGCGCCATAATTTTATAGATTACTATTTTTTATGGAAGGTCACCACTAGAATTTTGCACCAGAATTATGTATATGTAAAAGTCAATTAATAATCAAATATCAGAGGGTTGAAATAAATAAATACATAATCAAATAATAAAAAAATATTATAGGAAATAGTCGCAGAGGTCGAATACGTCAAAGCACTTCACCACATTCACTTGGACTAGTTCTGCTTATAACTCTGCATTGGTAAAGTACAATAAAATACAATAAATAATATATTGCTCAGATGAGTTTCTAGTAAATGGCACGATAAAGCAGTTTTCGCAAATAACACAATAGTTATTATTATTTTTGCATATAAATATTATGTCCTATTCAGAAGGCAGAACACAATATAGAATATTCGAAAGAATGAGATTATTTATTTATATAGTGTAAATGTAAAAGTCAATTAATAATCAAAAAATATTTATTATGTGCGTTTAAACCGATTACCGATTACCGATTTTACAAAATGTACATACAAATTTTTTATTCAAAAACACGTGGTACGTTAAAAAAACATTTTTTGCTAGGACTTTTTGAGGGGCTGGAACGGATTAATGGCAGTTGTAGTTGCAATTGTATGGGGAAAATTGCTTTGAGATACGATTGTTTTGGCATACGACGATTAACCCGGAACGAATTAAATTCGTATATCGAGGTACTACTGTATATTAAATTTAAAATCATGAAACGAACAAACATATTATGTGTCAACTTGGCATTCACAGTACTTTCTTGTTAAATTGTCATCGCGAAATTGAATAATTGGGATACTCCGGACGATGTAACACTATGAACAACGCACAACGATGAAAATATTAATTTGTCTGGCCGATAATTCATTTTCACAGAAAAATAGTCAAGGTGGTAATATATTATAAAAAGGTGGCGACAAATAAATAATCCATCCGCCGGATGTCCTAACATGAATAATATACACATGATAAAAGGCCATCGTCAAAACAATATAATAAAAATGTAATGGGCATGCATGCTTCATTGAAATAAACAGAACGCAAATTTGCGAAAATATGTTAAATAAATTATATATAGTGGCACGTGTAGTGGGAAATTTATATACACATGGAAATACGTAATGATTTTAAAATTAATTATAAATATAAGTGTTTTTTTATTATTATGATTAAGATAAAACAGTCGTCTGGAATACCAGAGAACCTGAATCTCTGATGGAGCTTTTTTGAGAGGGTTTTTTAGACACAACAACGTGTTAATTGTCTGTCGGTGATCTTAACTATTACTAGTTACACAGGTCACCGACTTAATAATCAGTATTTACTATTCAGAGTAAGCCTGGATGAAGACGATCGATCGGGATTTTATTAATAGTATTCCCGATCTCCCAGTCGTAATAACCGATCAAATCTTGACTTGAGTGGGATTTGAACCCATGTCCACAGTATTCTTATCCCCTGAGCTATTACGCTGGCCAGCATCCATTTACTGAGTGAAATTTATCGATTTAAATCCCGGTGCATACATATCAATAAAAAAAATAATAATATAAAATTGGCTTTATATTAATTTATATAAAAAATGTTCAAACACAAGATGCACTTTAGAATATATTTATTTATCAAGGCTCTGTGCGCGGTGCAAATTGTGTGAATTCACACATATTTATGCAACTTTGTATCATTTTTTTCTCCTTGAGCCGAATGTTGCTGACTTTTTGAGAAACAAAATCGTAAATCACGACTCCGGGTCTAATAAATTTGTGATGACTTTTAAATCCATCTATTACAACAGTTTTCCACATATTTTAATAACTTTGTACTAATCACCGATTTGTTAGCCTTCGCGTTAATTTATAACCCCATCGAAGAACCTCATAATTCTGTTATCATTGATGCTTTTTTTTATTAGCCGAAAAGCAAACAGATATGAGGGTCGTTAGAATGTGACCTCCATAACCTTTATCATTTTATTATCCCAGTATTTTATGGAAATTTATTTTACTACAGTTATAAATCTAATGAACGAAAAATTAAAAAATGCTACGATTCATTATTGATTCACATACGGTTAATGATTATTGTAAAACAGGGCTTTATATAGAATCATTTAGTCTCTGAAGATTTCTACATGTTGGTAGTCGAAAGCGCTTAAGACTTTTATACAAATATAGTGGAAATTACAAAATTATTTATTTAAATAATTATGGAATTTCATCCAGTATTCAACACGATCAACAATTTTTCTTACTAAATTTTTTTACCCAATTTTTAAACATTTTTCAAGAATAATTGACGTCTAATGATAATAATTGGTATTATAGAATAATTAATTTGATCAAACAATTATTTATTTACTTTACAGGAGTGATGTAGTCATTATAAATTATTTTATAGTGAAATATACTAATTTAGGATTAAAATATTCGAATCACCTAAAATATTACTTTAAAAAGGATTAGCTGGCGATAAAAAAGTTTAGGTATTCGAAAAATTTATGAAAAATTGTCAAAGCCCATTTAATAAATATAAACGAATAAACATTTCTTTGCACTATTATTAGATATGCCTTTATTTTTTTTTTTTAATCTTAATTTTGCAAGCTCTTCTATGCACGTAGTATATGCTTAGAACAAGTCTGCTACTGTGTTTGTTGGTAGTATAAACAGAGTATTATTTTTAATCTGGAACAGTCTTGTTAATTAACTTCTTGCGATAAAATTCACATTATATATTTTTACATCCATAATATGTATTATTTACAAAGATTTTTTTTTAATAAGAGTGATTTTTCAATTTATACTGCATCGGTATATCGTACACAATATAGAGTCGTAAATAATAGATTTGTAGATAGCACAACGCCCACTCTACATTCGCTAAGAATATACATTTATATATATATATATATATATTTAAAACGCACATATGAATATAAGATTGTAAAAAAATATTGATTTATATTGTAAGAAACAGTCGGACGTGCCAAAACAGATGTCGGCCACGTCCAGAACCAGAGACGACTCCATTTATACCAAATTATACAACATAATATCTGGACATTTAATAAAAAAAAGTATTCCCACCATTGATAGAACCCATCAAATTTTAAGGTATTAAAATATATTAAAAAATGCAAGATTTGCATGTACTTATAGATCAATTTTCTGAATTTTCTCATCGGAAAAAAGGTTTCCTCTTAACATCCACACAAGCTTTATTTATGAAATACAGGTGTCATTGTACATGGTAATGGTTGTGTTCTCTGCTAAATGTTATAAAAATTAATACAATATTTATTATGTCTAGCTATTTTAAAATTTATAATATTATAAACACGTGTTTATACGATCTCAACATCGTTTCACTTTCAAACACTTCGAAAATAGACTATACGGAAGCATATAAATAATGTTTAATTTGTGAATGAGATTATTACGTGCATCTACTAAAATTTATATCAATAATCATCAATGTAGTTTATCAAATTGTTAGTTTTAGAAGCTATAAATAAAAGCAACTAGTGTGGTCGTCGCGACGCTTTATCGATCAGGCATTTTGTGATATTTGGCAAAAGGCCCATACTTATAGGATGTTATCAATACACAACAATTTAATCGCATTGAATTATTATAATGAAAAATATAACAATTGATAACACAACAATGTAATACATAAATCCGTTGAAAATCCATTAAACTAATCTAAAACACGTGTCGAACGAGGAAATTCGTTAAAATTAAATGGTGAGTAGTAAACGCCGAAATTTTTAGTCCTTGTTGATTGATTTGTCGGTGACGTTTACAAAACCAAATGTTTCCAATTTGTCCATACTATTTTTGTGGAGCTATTAAGCGAATTTATAAATCTCTACTACATGTTACAAGGTTTTAAATAAATACGATTATTTTATCGAGCTTAAATATTTAAATCTTGTAATAACGAATAATTATTTAAATTCGTTACTTCGTACGAAACCATACTCACGATTCTGTCATGATTTTAACAGCACCAGAATAATTTTAAACATACAAGATTGGTTTATATACCACCGTCATAAAATGTATAATCCAGCTTAGTTAAATGTTTAACGAGGGTAAATGAATCTGTGATTTTGCAGTCGAAAAGGTCAAATAAAAATTTATTTATTGAGGAAGAAAAATCACATTTACTGAATTACTCGATTGTAGCAACGATCTCTTTAGAATATCTGTAAAGAAAATGTCAAAAAGAAAGGCTCCTATTGTATTTTGTTTCTTTATCCCAATCAGAGCTGTTTAGGGTAAATTAAGGACTGGTTATATAGTACAATTTGACCTATATTGCAGTTACTATCAAATGCGAGTAGGAATAACGTAGGAGGCGAACTACTGCCTTACTGCCAATAAGAACGCCATACAAATGGATGTACAAATATCAAGATGGCGGACCAAGCAGACGAGACTGAGTATGAATATTAGTATTGCTTCTGTCAAAATCATCTGCTTGGTCTCCTAATAGCGGTGGCAGTTATGTTTTGTAAGTATGACTAATTCACGGAAGGTAAGAGTGAGTCTAAAATTCAACATTTGCTCTTCAAACATAAGGAACAAAGAGTAGCTACCGCCCAAATATATTTCCATTAATCACTATCGATATAATTAGTTGTATTTTTTAATGTTTTACCGGTCGTGTGTCTGTTGTAACATCAAAAGCATGTTGTTGCCATTTAAAAGCTTTCCTATGTGCCGCATGTTTTTATTTGAAGATCGTAAAGAATGTTGTGTCAGTATGGTTTGTGTTTAATGGAAGGCCAGTGTGAGAACCAATATTGTTTTAGCTAAACAAAACTTAATTAGGTCGTTCGAACTAAATTAGTATACTGTCGACACAATATATTAATATACCAATAGTCCGCGTTGTGACTTCCAGTACATCATTTTAATTTATGTCGATGTGTGAAAGTCGATTTCACCCGATTTTTAACGATGTTATTTCACGCCCCTTGTCTATGAATAATAATCATTAATTATTTATCTGGAAATAAAAACTTACTTACATAATATTAAATGCAGTATAATACGACACACGTGGTTTGGTATCGCCAACTGTCGGATTAGAGAAAATATCCTGATTTTATATCATATACGCTACAAGTACGAGTAGAAATTATTTATCTATTCTTTTATTTTATTTTATCTGAAATATATATTTATATACACAATCATTATAGTAAAGCATGAACCTTCATCGCGTTGCCATTACAGGAAAAACCTAATGCGGTTCGGCAATGATGTACATTTGTCAGTATTAAAGAAAATATGAAAAAATGAAAAAACAGAAATACAACAATACTTAATACATATTATAAAAATATAAAGAACATAATTATAAATTGGGGTGTTTACACAACAGAATACTTAAACCGAAACTGATCTAAACTTCACATAACCAAGATGACCCGCAATAAAAATAGTAGCGAGACTTTTACCTCATCCGTTATTAAAAGGAAAAATACTAAAATTAAAGGAGAAAAAAAAAACATTTATATTGTTAAATATTTTTTCGATAGTAGTGATGGGGTGGCGTAGGAGGGGGGTTTATGCACTCCCAGGCGCCTCTATTGAGACAAGAAAAACAGTGTCGGACTACTGAATTTTCGGATTATCGAGACTACCTTTACACATCATATTCGACGCAGATTATTTCAACAATAAAATTTAGATTAGCTTAGTGTTACTGTTACTTTAATACCTCATAAAGATTTTTATATTTTAAAGCATATTAAACCTAAGCCCATAGATTTACATATTAGAAGAGGAACATATTGATCTAAAAAAAACATTGTCATAATTTTATTCTCCATTGCGACATTATATAAAAAATACAAAACAATTTAA
This sequence comes from Agraylea sexmaculata, assembly GCA_022606485.1. Taxonomy (NCBI): domain Eukaryota; kingdom Metazoa; phylum Arthropoda; class Insecta; order Trichoptera; family Hydroptilidae; genus Agraylea; species Agraylea sexmaculata. Next base: position 25,077 of record JAGTTH010006851.1, on the reverse strand, counting down.
GAGAAAGAAAAAAATCTTTTATAAGCGTAAAAAATATATTTTTGTACCAGAAGACTGGATACATTAAATAAAGAATTTTATATGATCAAATTAAATTTGCATTATGTCCTATGATGGACGACAATGTGTGTACATTATGTGTCTCAAGTTCAAGATAGTTCACAGTGGACATTTCCTCATTTCGTGTTCATCCCACGTATAAAAGTGATATATTAAACTACATTCACATAATTTCAATTCGAAAAATATCAAACAAGATAAATATTATAATCAGATCAATATTTCATAACAAGCTCTTATAAAAATCCAAGCGAATTTGTCACTAAGACATACGTGACCTGAATTTACATATGAATTTCTCATCTTTACACGATTGCATAAGTATACTGAAGTATACTTTTAAATAAAAAGTCATTTTTAACTTTCTTTTCACTGACACTCGTTGACTTGTCACACATTAGTAAACATGAGACTGAACATATTTCAAAGGAAATGAAGAATTCACTCAATGAATCTTCCTACACTATGTAACAATTGATGTAGATATTTTGCATACTTGCCTGACTTTTATTTGGACGGGAGTATTTATCATTAATATATAATGTTTAAATAAATATTACTTAAGTGGTTTTATTACATATAAATAACTCCAATATTAGCTTTTATGAACGAGGGAATATATTGATGGATTTCCCAAATTACACCGATAACGTTCAGCCATTTGAACAATTTTCAACACATTGCAAAAGATAAAAATCTGTATTCGATGTCAACTCAGTGATGATTTAATTATGCAAATAATTTTTCCATTTTACATTATAAAAATGTATGAATGGACAAATCCGTTTCCCACGAAATATTAACAAGTGTATTTCACACCCACACAAAATATACTCGTCTAAAAGACACACATCCATACAGAAAACGTAAACAAACTAATACAAATCCATCCACACGTAGAAAGTTTCACGGCCATATCGCAAACTCATTTGGTATTTCTAAATATTCTTTCAAAAAAAGATCAATTCGATATGGTCGATTTACGTACGTGTGGAGAATCGATTTTAATAATTGTATATTTTTAATTTAGACAATACTTCATCTCGAATCTCCTTGGGAATAAATTACTATAAAAATATTATGCCACGTCGAGAAAACTCGTCAACGAATTGTCCGAGTTAAATTTGAATACAATAAGCATTTTCATAACAATAAGCAATAACTAACGAAACAAAATATTTGAAATTGTAATGTGAAAAACTAAAGAAATGAAACTCAAATTGTTAAATATTCCACTCATATAAATTACAGGAGTTGGATGAAGTGTTTATATTTATAATTAATATAGATTGATTTTCGATTAACTTTTACATATCCAATACCACCGATATATTAGCAAGCCATACAACTGGATGTATAAATATCATGATGGCAGACCAAGTAGACGAGTCTGAATGAGATAAAACATAACTGCGCTAGACGTCAGTTTATCTGAATTCTCGATAAAGGCATCGCTCTTTATTACTGTTTTTTTAAATATTGGTAATCACCTTGATTACAGTGTTGCCTTAGTCAAACTCATCTGCTTGGTCCGCCATCTTGCTATTTATACTATATCCAGTTGTGTGGCCTGCTAATTTATCGGTGGTACATGTACGGAAAATGCACTCGGAAGAAGTATAATATATAAATTGTACATAATAAAGGCATTTATTTTTATAACCTTACAATAAATGTATAACTCTGAAAAGCACAAAATGACTTTTTTATTATTAGTAGGTCAAGTTGGGTATTTCCAAAGTGTACAAAAGCGGCATTTGGAATGAATATTAAGCATTACGTCCATCACGACAAAGAGTCTCGTTCAGTAGCCAACACGACTATATTTCTAACATTAACAATGGATTCCTGATTGAACATTCGCAATGCGTCTCTTCTTTACTACTCTCAATCAAATCAAATAGAATGGAATTAAATCAGTGAACGTGCTAAGGAACGAATGGGACGAGACTGCCAAATATAGAAAAAGATGTCAAAAAGGACGACCAAAGAAATACACACAACATTAAGAACTTATAGCTTACAAATATTAATTCTAAAGCTTTATATGAAAACGTTTATTAAATCGATAATTGAGAGTAAATTAAAAGTGGTTAGGTTAGGAGAAGATAAAACAATTAAATTGTTATGAAGCTAAATATAACATCAAGTGGTTATCGAATCAAGCCGTATAAGAGTTAACCAAAATAAACCAATTTAATACCCACTTTTTTACTATTTTATGACGATGGTCTTTTGTTTGGTATTTCAATGATTTGTACCTATGTTAATAAAAAAAAAATCTATTAAAAAAGAATTTCGACAATAGCTCATATATAATATATTTTTAATATCCCTTAAAATTATAATTATCAAAAGTGAAATTCAATAATAATAAATTTCACGGTTCCTATATACTCATGAAGAATATTGAACAGAAATATTCCGAATAAATAATCCGACGATTTTCTCCATTGTATTCAATTCAATAGAATATCTTTAACAACTGTCTTTTGTTTAGTATTGCAATTATTTGTAATGAAAAAATGTATATTTGATTTTGGAATCTAAATGCGCTAACGCCGCGAATGCAGAATGTGCTTTAATATTTTTTTGTCACTTATTACCTATTTTAAATTAGGATTAATAAGTAACTATCTGGCTATATTGATAGTATATTTTTCTTTATATAAAAAAAGCAAACATTTTTTGAGGTGTATGTTAAAAAATCGTATCCACCGGGTACGGATTATAATCAGATAATTTTAGTATAATGCGATTTTATTTCCAGCATCAAATTATTACCTAAACATTTAGAAACAGTGTGTAATTTTATTTGTTAATTTGGGACCCTTTCCGCTTTACATTTGTGTTCCGCTAGTAATTTAAGCACGGAAGTACAAACAATGGTTTCGTATAATTGATATTGTACACTTAAAAGTGAATAAATACATTAGGAAAAAACTTTATCGGATCTTTTAAACACGCCATTGTCGTAAGTACAAGACACTGTTGTTGGCATTCGACCTAAAATATTCAATTGAATGGTTTAATTATTGTGGATATAATAAAATCATCTGAACGAGATAACACAGACAATGGATTCAATTCATGTAATTGCAGTTTGTTTTAGTGCCTCGAACAAAACACATTTGTGCTGAAAAAAACAACAAGGACAAAGTGGTTTAATGGTAAAATTTAGCACCAATGTGTCTAGTGACAAAAAAAGCGGCGCCGGTCTCTACAAATTAGGTCGGCTCACTGTTCATCGTGATAATTAATAAACTGAATAATGGAATAAAACACCAAGATCACAATAACATAGTCAGGGACATGGTTAAACACATTTAAAATAGATTTATATTCAATTAATTGACAGGTGGTATGATTATATATTGATATATGTCGTATTGTAAACAACAATTAAGCAAAACCATACAATCTGCCCAAAAATACTAAAAATTTGTTAAGATTCCATTCCCAAAATATTTCGTTTTATTTATTGAATAAACCTATAAATCGATTTTTTGTGTTTTGGGAAGATAGAATGTTTTTGCCTCAGAATCTTCAATTTATAATAAATTGATATATCTTTTTCGATGAGAATTGCAAGTAAAAGACTTTCAATTACTCACGGATCTTGTCAAACCAATGCAGTTATTATTTTTTATTGAAACTAAAAATAAAATAGTTTGCATGCAATTAAACACCATCTGAGTTTAAAATCAAAAGCTGGACGTTTCTTTGCGTTTACTACGAGGATTTTACAATTTGAGAAACACAAGTACACAATATAATGTATGATATTTTTTAACTACACATTTATTTATAAGAACATAACCTGGATATTAAAAACGATAAGAATTTGTAAATAAATAAAGTATCCATCGTATAGCGTATGAACAACTTGAGTTGAGACATGTAAATAAAACCAAATATGCCTCGAGGAAACCTAAGTTCATTTTACCAATGGACTTATATTATTTTTTAAAAAAAAGTGTAAATTGCTAATAATCCACTCAAATGAAATTTGGTTTTACCCAAACGAACTGTTATTTAGTTTTTTAAGTATTATATTTTGTAATTGTTTTATTAATATAGTTTTTATTGTTGTTATTATTTATTAATCTTCATATTTGCAAATGAGTTTTTGATTTTATCCCCATTTTTTCTATAATTTAATACTATTATTCATTTCAAATTTAAAGAAAACATTATCATGTTAGTTATAGGTAAAAAGATTTATACACTCTGTACACCTAAGACTATTTCCAAAGATGTATTGTTCTATCAATCATTGTAAAAACTTATGCATAATAAAGAAATTGTAATATATAAGTAACTGCTTTCAACTCACGATGTACATATTCTCATTCTCTGTAAGCCCTTCTCATATTTGTATATCAGAAATGATAATTATGTTTGAGTATATGCGTAAATAGTTTTTAATATATACGAGATGTGGTATGAAAAAACGACTGAAGCTCAAAATATAACCTTCCTATTAAAAAACATTAAAAATTGAAAAATACCCTATTTTAGTATAACAATCGTGAGAAATTGTATAATTAATATACGCTTCAATCCATCATTGATATAATAATACGAAAATAAAGAGTGTTGTTTGGAGAGTCAATTTGTGTACATATTGTATTTTTAAGTTCTTTGTAGCAAATCGAATGGGATAAAGGGCATTCTCCACGGTGTTAAGTGGTGGGTGACTTTCAAGCTAAACAAAGTGTAAGAAAAATAAGTGGCGTGTGTTTAAAGTAAGAAAAACAAGCAGTGTCGAGTCGCTAAGATCACATCCGATAATGTGATGACAGTCACACGTTCTGATGACAGACAGTAAGGAAAGGATGAGAACTACAACATTTTAGTATGGACTTAAATAATAACAACTACAAAAAATAACAGTCGCCCCATTGAAGCAGATGGTGCAAATATGCTTAATAGAGGTCAATATTTATATTCGACCTGAGAGATATTCACACGGCTGAAAAAACTCTCCTTGAATATTATTACAATACTAGAATACTTTTTGGGGTGTTCCACAAATATTATTTAAACGAGTCAAAAAAATCAGCAATTTAATTATTAAACTATAAATAATCGATTTCAGAATATGAAAAACCCTTTGTAAAGCTTGGGATTCCTAGGCGTGCGATGCCGGAAACGTACACCGTGTTTCACTCAGACTCGTCTACAGGGTCCTTCATATTGATATTTATATATCCAGTTTTATAGCCTACTAATATATCAGCGATATAGCCTCAATCCATTCTTAGATCTCTTCTACAAAAATCCGTCTTTGAGTCAAATAATATGTAGTTTTACTCGCTAGACAGTAATAGAGTTGCTTTGCTGTACTTTTGTTCGTTTTTTTATTAATTAGTGCCGCGCCCGAGGCTCAGATAAGGCATTAACTAACAAAAAACCGATCATGAGTGTAGCTAAGTAACTCTACTATCGTATTTATCCTGTTCCTTGAGTGCCTTCAGATCTAGGACCGTATCCAATATAATAGTGTAATTAGCGAGTCGTGCTAGATTGTATGTATACGAATAGACTTGAGCTTGGTGGTGTCTTATTAGACTGTTATATTGAATACAACTCTTATATCTACCAAGTGAAACTAATGAACACCATAGATTTCATTAAAATTTTATAAATCATTCAAATCGATATTAAAATTACGAACAGCGAGTCGTCGTAGAAACAATATTAGATTCATGGATATAAACATAAGATATCGCATGAGTGGATAAATGCGTGGTTAGTTCAAGTGGATCAAGTAGCCAAAAACATCACTTCTTGGGAAACATTATACTGTAAACATCTCTCTTCATATCTTCAGTTATATTTCACAGTAAAATGGGTAAATGCATTGTTACTACATGTCATATGGACTCAAACATACACTCAAATACATCTAGGCTCACTTTACCAAGGACTACTTCTTTAACATGTTTCAAATATTATTGCGTTTTAATCGCCAAAGTATTGTCACAACCATTCTCAATGGCCACTAGTAATGTATTGAGTGAGGGAGACACACTTATGCCTATATCGGATATCGGAGAGAAGAATGCAACAATCCGGGTTTGCACAAAATTTACACGAATTATTTATATGCAATGCGATATCTAATGTTTATATCTATGATTATATTTGATTTGTCAATACGATGCATGTGTAAATTTTAATAAATACATGTCAAAATAACATGTGATAAACTTAACAATGTATGTATATGTCAAAACATAATCCCCTGGATATTAGGTTAAATTATCACATGTTTATTTAAGCCAATGCCTTAATATAGGTTATGTATGTAAAAAATGCATTAAATATAGTATTCTAAATTAGGTAGCCTGTCAGCTGGGTCACCTTCCTTATAAATACTTAATATATATTATTTAAAGTCTCATAATGATAACCCTAGGAATAAATGGAGGAGAAGCATGTGGTTTCAATGAAAAAGTAAATAAACAGAAGCGCACTCAACTATTAGGAGAGAGGCGACCACTCAAAACGATGAGTTATCGCAATACACGTGACATTTTATATACAGGAAAAATTACCACTCAGCATTATATTATACTCGTGCTAATAATAACACCAATTGAATCTGGTAAAAATATTAAAATGACAGATTTATAAGTGTTTGCCGGCCTGAAGTGTTGTTTTTGAAGAGACGCTCGGTTTCAGCTGAACATTAATCAAGCTTTAATAATGCGAAAGAATAACGACGAATGCGTAACTTTTAAGCCACCTGTTCTTTAGAATTATACAACAATCGCAATAAGAAATCCACAAATAACACCACTCTTCCTGCATCTGTGCGCTGCTAAAAATTACAGCTGTCAACCGAAAAAAATAAAACAAATTAACCTATCGTTTTGCTTTAAAATATTATTAAGATGGTAAAATTTGTACTTTCGCTCAGTGGATTGTTTTTATTTGAAGACATGGCGTCTGAAATACCGCGGTATTGATAATACGGTGTGACCAATCTGGGTCGTTTCAAGCATATATCGACTTTTACAAGTTACATATATAATATAAATAACACCCAATGGACATATCATATAACTTAATTAAATAAAGCAAAGATACAATATATATATTTTCCTGATTTTGAATTATTAAGGTATTGACGTAGGTAAAGTAAAAGTAGTAAAAATTTAAGTAGGTAGGGAAAATATTAAGGTATTTTCAGCAGAACACTCATGAACCAAGACTTCCCTCATAAATTTCCTCCATTCGATAACATTAGTTCCTTTCTGAATATTTTTCCTCTGGTTTCCTAGATTTTCATCAACATTCAAAGTGAAATTCAAAGTTGGTCATGTCCAAAATTTATTAAATAAATCATTTAGTTGTCACAGTTTTCTACATATTACCTGTGACTTTTTCCTCTTTATATTTTTTATCTGTTCCAAATCAACTGAGAACGATGATCGTTATAAAATAATTAATTAAAATCTCGAAAAAAAATTACTTTAGAATCTCACCTTCTGATATATTTTTATGATAATTAATAGCCAGAACACAACAGCTAAACCCATATGTATTATTAATATAATGCCTAAATTGTTTGTTAATTGAGAACATTGAAGTGTAAAAAATATGGGAAAACATGAATTCGCGTCATTCGGATTCAAAAATATTATTTAATTTGTGATAAAAATAGTAACAAACGAGCGAGAAGATATTAAAGAAAACATCGTTTATAATAGAAAATAATGTGTCTTTTATAAAAGAAGCACAAATCGACCGATATTTACATTTCGACCGTTCGACAGCTGTCAGACTTCTTATGCCATTCTATGAATAGACGTTTGCCTGCTTCGGTATTACAAAATAATGTATGTATTTTTGCGTATTTTTATTCCAGACATTATCTGAAAACCAGGTCGATTTCTTACATTACTTGTATACAGTTGAGTCGTTGCCAGAGATCTAGAAGCGATCGTGAAGAAGATAATTCACGATGAATATGAAAATAGAAGAAGACATTCAAAATACACATTATTATAATCTCGATTGACTTTTTTCGTCGCGCGCAGGCAATTTACAAAATTTGTCAAGCCGGCAATGAAACTGGACATTTTGAACGTTCTCTGTAAACTTATGAAATACAAAACACGCTTTGAATATATTGAAAACATGGCATTTTGGTGCAAGTATCACCTCATTCAGTGGATAATGATGGCAATAAATATATTACCACCCGTGGTCGATCCGCCGAGGAGATGTAAAGCTACAAAAAAATGTTTAAAAATAAAACCCCCTCATTACAGGATGTTGAACATAAATAATCCTGCTTCAACATTTAAAAATCACCAAGCCAACATATCTAGCAACCTACTTTACTGCCAATATCAAAGTTTTTTTACATATTTAAAATCATTTTTACTTTGGAATAAAATATCATTGAGAAAATTATATATTTATAAGGCTGAGTGTATGCGTGCGGTGCGTATGCGTGTACACCAATAATGTACTATTCGTACACACACCATATAGCACGACTCACTAACACACTCTTATTACACAAATATTTTGGATACGGCCCGTAAATTGAAAGAAGTAAATTTGAAATTATACAAGAGTCCAATTAATATCTAATTAAGATTGATACGAGACAGGTGCGCCAGGTGAGATGTGAATCTACGAATACATTTCAATGAACTTTGAAAAAATGTCGTCTTAATAATTATTGAATGGTCCTCAATAGTGAGAAAAAACATTTTTATTATATCTACCATATAAGCATGTTGGTTTATAAGAAATATAAATAAACCAAAATATGTTGTGTTGAAAATACATATAATTACAATATAAATTTGCGAAATTCTTCATGTGTAAAGATTTAACCATTGTATGAAATTACAAGGACTTTCCGCAGATTTTGGCAAATTTAGGAACATAAATTCTCACGCCTGACATTGTAAGAGATAAATACGTATGTAAAAAAAATAAACATTTGAATTGCATTAACATTGTTCAAATTTCCGGCAATATATTTTGTAAATGAATGGAAGTGCGACGGAAAACTGATTCGATCTCGTCGGAATACTAAAGTTGAAGGTTGAATAATTGTGAAATATAAATACCGGTGCAAAAACGGTAATCGGTAATAAATTTACCGTATTCTTTTAATATTTAGCAAGTTTAATAAATCATCTTTAACATGTGTGGGATTTAAGATCGAAATATTATAAATGAACTGAAGGAACATCAAGCGTATCTAAATCTATAAAATATTTCAATAATAAATTAATATTCGATTTTAAAATAAAATATCTCTGTTTGACATTTGATGTTTTAAAATAATAGCTATGTTCGGCTTCTGTGCGTCTTTTTGTCATTCGATAAAAATCGAATTTTATGGTATTGCGATCCCCATGCGAAAACGAGTTTTGCTGAATATTAATATTATTTACTCCTTATAAAGTATTAGCATTATAGGTTTTAGATTACCATTACAAATGAGTTTCGAGAATATTTTCTGAAAGTAATATGATCAAAAATAATTTGATTAAGATATATTGAAATTACATACTGACATTCCTTTAACCTTAGCTTCTACCAAGCCATACATTTTTAGCCCCGCAAGGTATTTATAAAATCATTTCAAAGTGTTATTTATTGTTAAATTGGCATAGGTTAAAAGTAAATACGGTGTGCCAGTAATGAATATTGAAGGTGCACGTAATGTTTGATATGCACCTGAGGCGATATAAAATATATAAATTATACTAGTCAATTTATAAATCTGGATTCTCATTACATTTAAACTATGTGTATTGAATGCAAATGGGTTTGGTAAAACCCTGGTATATATAATTAAATTTAAAATGAGTTAAAATCGATAGAAGTCAGTATCAAGGAGAAATGTGGATCATTTGGAATCCAAGGATTTAAAGGACACATCAGAACCGAAAATCATACAACCTCAAAGGAAATTTTCTCTTGTATAATAAATTATTAATAATTGTACATTATCAGGCCTTAATATCAACATAAAATCTCTGAATTGTAAATTATTGATAAATAAACACATGTCTCATTCATTTTAATTATCGTATTATTTATACGAAAAAATGCAACATAGTTGGAAATAGTTGCCAGTTTATGGATGGTTGTATAAACTCTAAAGTACCGACTAGGTTGTAGATCAATTGTATAATATACAACAGGTATATAGGTTCATGGCCAGGCCCTCGTAAAGAATTCGCTCGTAAAACTATATTAGCTATTACAAAGTAAACTAGACACACACTATATTGTATCGAGGAATTGGAGCACCCATAAAGCAATTATATTCAATCAACAGCGGGTGGCGAATATAAAAAAATCAGACATATGTGTGCCACTCATACGTACTATTATTGGCATTGTTATCTATGAATAGTTATCAAACATTGCATATATTTATCGCACATTTAATGCTGAACTTATTACGTTTTTAAATGTTTGTATTTAATTAATTACGCCACGACTTGTTAAAGATATGTTTAAGTAATACAGTTACACCAGGTCATAGATAGGGCGGCTCTGTTTGTATAACTCCCATAAAATTATTCTTACAATCGAAAAAAATCAAATTTAACCTTGTTCTAGACAAAGAGCAGAATTCAACCACGGTGTTTGTACTCATACGCCAATTCCCTACGCGGCCTACGCCATTACGGTGCGCTGATTACTTTTTACAGATCATTAAAAATCTAGAGTCCTGTAATAATAATTTATATGTATATAATAAAAAATCCCCTTTGGTTTATTTTATAATCAATTTATTAATATGAAAACATTGTATATAATTTCATTTGTTATAAAGGAAATTTGATTGAATAATACTGTTAGTAATTGTATAATTTAGCGGCCTATGCCTCGGGGCACTTTAATCCACCACTTATCAGGCTCGATCCGATTTAATGATATAATTTTTCAAAAGTAACTGACCTGGTATCATAAACATAAGGATAATTTTAAAAACAGATTGCAATGAAGCAGCTGAGGGGGCGGCGAAATTGACTTTTCGAGGCGCTACGCCCACACTCAGTAAATACACAAACTTGAAGAACTGTTCAAGTAGGTTTTCGAAATGTATTTATTTCAATTAAAATATTTAAAGAAGTTTAAGAAGGTCGCCGTGTATTTATTTTTAAAAGAAAAAACCCAACTAACCTTAAAAAAATAAAATCTTTTGTGTGATAACTAGTCGTAGCATTGTGATTGAATTAATCAACCATTGAAAAGAAATACTATGCAATTACTATTTAGTTATTGTTTTATAATTTTTATTTGCAACCGAGTTTAAAGTATATAATTAAAATTTAAAATTTTCCACACACTGAAAAATTATGAACCCCAATCGATTTTTTCTGGTAAGCTATTAACATTTTTGTAGTGAACGTTTAGTTTAGTTTAGTAGTAGTATTTAAAAAAAAAAACAATATTATTTGAACACACCTGGTATTGAATACAAGTTTTATAAAACGACAACCTTACATTTCAGATTACAACAATGACTCCTGATAAACTTGAAAAATTACATCGTCCATTACAGCGACATTCGTTCAACTTGTGAAATTCAATGCGAGTGAGAAATTTAAAATATTACTCGAATCAAAATTTATTATACAGAATACATACAAATACCAATGCAAAAAATCTTTCAACCTACAACATAAAAATAAACATTAGAGACAAGCAAAAATAATAAGTTTCCAAACGATCGGTCGAGCCGTATCAAATGTAACCTACGCAGCGGCCATAAGTACCACATTATATTTCTAAAGGACATAAATATAATGAATATAGCTCATTTTACAAAGTCACAGAAACAATAATTTTAGATTCACCTTGGAGACCTGTAATAAGTATCGAGATGACAGCAATAAACTCAGTCAGGTAATTCGCTATGCCACAAGCAATTCGACCGCAACGGATAAATTGAGTCGTTTTGTCAATATTGTTGTTCAAATGAAATCAATTAGGGAAATTGAATCAATATTATAAATACAGAAAAAACTTCTGATAATATACTTGGTATAGATGCTTGAAGCTTTATCATCCATATTTTTTTATACAATAAATGATTGCATAAATAATTTATTAATTATTAAAAATCGATAAATAACATAATCAGCAAGGTGGCTTACAAAATTGTTCATTTGTACTGTCAAAAATTTTGATTTTCAGTAAAATATGCATTTAGTTTGGGGTGTGTTACTTTTATAAACATTTTATAATTTTTTTTTTATTTTCCAAAACAACCGAGGATACTTAATAAATCAAGATATTATAAATGAACAAACATATTATCTGTATATTATTATTCCTGGATTTCAAGCATGTTAATGTATATAAATTTATAAACTGTAAAAAAATATTTATAAGTCAAATTTTATTTTATTTCTAATAAAAAGATTGTTTTATTTTATAAACTAAAAAACTTAAAAGAATTTTATCTACAAAAATCGTTTGATTTGGTTCTCCAGTTCACTTTATTCACTTTATAGCACTTCAGTTAAACAGCTTTTTTACCGTCGATACGTATAATAAAAATCAAATATAAAGAGATAGTTTAATCTTTTTGTACGTGTGTCAGTTTTTAATTGCTCATCTTTAAATATTGTACAATTCAAACATCTTCCTTAAGGACAAATTTCACACAATACAATTATTGATATCACAATGAACATTAGAGACAATTTTTATGTTTGATTAGTAAATATGTAATGTGAAATCAAATTCCACATTGTGTAATTTGCACCTGCGCAAACGAACCTGCTAATTCGTTTTGTTTGCTTCATGCGCTGTGAAAATTCGAACATGCGGGTTACAAACTATGTATATTACATTTTAAAATATTTACATTCAGATAAAAAAAAAATCACGTCTTTCTTTTGTTGGCCTAACCGATAAGAAAAGAAGGAGAATCAATAACGAGTGCAGTGTGTGCGTAAAAATATTACAATTGGATTAAAACCGTTAATTTTATATTATCAAGTTAATTGGATAGCAACTAATCGCAATTTGATATTCAAGTTTCTATATAAATTCTGCAATTTTTCAATAACATACAGGGTAAATATACAGGGTGGATTTGAATTAATTGAGAATATTTTAGGAGGTAGTAAGGTATCGCAAAGATAAGGGAAAAAAATACTAAAAAAATATATTTTTACGTACAATTTAATAAACGCAATACTCACGTCACTACTGAGTACTTCGCAGAAACAGCTGATTCCAAGATGGTGGCCTAAACTCGATTCCAAAAGCACTATTAATATTTTTTAATTAATACGAAAAATAATAAAAAAATATATTTAATATTTGCTTGTGTTTGCAATACCCTATTCTATGCTAAAATATTCTCAGTTAATTCAAGTCCACCCTGTATATAGTTATTATAGGAAAATGTGGCCCTTTACTCTAAAAACTTACTGTTATTATACAGCATTGATTCAGGGATTAAGCCCAACAGTACATTCTAGGAGACCATTTAAAAATAAAAATTCATTTAGCATGATGACGCTCAATAAAAGCTTCGGTTTAACTAAAAACTAAATCAATGTGTTTATTCCCTGATTGAGTGTAGTGTAATAACAATAAGCCAGTAATTCTATATAATAAGAAGCAACACTAATACTATTCATGGACTCTAAATTTGTGCGATGTAAACTTTAAATTGATCCATGATTTGGGATATACATTTGTATATACATTTTAATTTAGTATTTTTTAAAGCGCTTGCAATAATAGGGTTCTTAACCTTCACTAACCACGAATTAGCGAGCCATATTGAATTTTAAATATTTTTTATTGAAATTATGCAATTGGTATGTTTGTTTCATACAAGTTGAATATGAAGCTGGCACTGGACGACGCCTCTTCCGAGAAATAATAAGAGAGTCAAGGCGACGCCAAACATCTCGTTACAAATTAGAATTTTATATGCATTTTAATTATAAACCAAGGATAATAATAAGCTACTATTGAAAGAGGGTTGTATTAATAACACTACCCCCAATAACTTACATTTAACACTGTATCCACTCATAAAGCTCTCTTTGAATAATTCATAGTAAACTATGCTTAACAATAAATTTATATTTGCATCCCATTAATAATTTCCATTCACGTACAATTCATAATCATTTGATTACTAATAATCAAACCAGTTTAAAGTGGATTACCAATATTAAATAATACACTTGCAATTCGAATAGGGAAATTTGGAAAAAACTTAATTTCCTTCAATATTTTCATAAAGAACTAAGTAGTTTAAGTAACATAATTATAAGAGTCTGAATTTATTGCTTTTAATATCTAACATTACATATGCGGGGTTATATCATAAATATTTAAAAGTAATCCAAAAATTATCTGATTGAAAAATGAACAGGGATATTATTTCGTGTTGATTTTGGCATATTATGTGTATTTTTAACACAATTTAAAAACAGATTTGGCAAAAGATATCATAATATAATTTAGATTACATAAAAAGCATAATATGAAAATTTATTACCTTTATTGTTTACCCTTAATTCTATTTAATAAAATATAAATATTGTAAATTTTCTTTTCATTAAAACAAAATAATAATGATTTGTAATAGATTTGCATAACATTGTGAAAAATTAGTATGATTTACAATAAATATAATAATTTAAACACATTCTATCATATGTATATTATGAAATCCTATAACTTTTCGGTAATACGTGTAACATAAATATCAACAAACTTACCGCAAACGGTTGTGATTAGTGATTTGAAGATATAATCGCCTCGCCTATTAGTAAATGTGATATTTACTCTACATATACATAAAATGAACCACAGTTTAATTAAATTTAAAAAATTGTGTTGTATGTATTAATAAAAAATGAAAATTGTTTATTTGACTGGCAACACTCGATTATGATAACTTTCTCATTTTGAATTATCTGTAAACTACAATCGATAAAAATACTTTACCTATGCAGAAGGATTTGTCTAATTAAATAAATATGCTAAGAAGAAAGAAGTTGTGCCTAAACTATGTTTATCTGAAATGAATATTGTGAATGATAATTACCTCGTGTGGGGGAAATGTATTCACGTAGGCTTTTAGCACATTCACAATATAATCACACACTCAATATTAACACCAAAACCATAGAAAACTCGCGCACTGTCACTGCGGCCACAACAGTTTCAATAAGTCAACAAACAGTCTGTAGTCTGAGTGGAAGTAAACAATATTCGGCTCAGTGCAAATATGCGGTTCTGTAAGTCTCTGTGTCTGTGGCTTGTCTGTGCGCCGCCTGGTGTTGCCTCCTGTCACGTGCATTGCATCCAACTACGGCTCGAGACTTCAACGAGTAACCAGCGAGCAACTAACGAGCAACCAACGAGCAACCAACGAGCAACTAACGAGCGGCCGGCGCTCCAGCACTCCTCACTCTACGCGTATGTTTATCTGACACACTCCTGACAGCTCGAACCCCGACCAGCTACACTACACTCCGCCAATCACGGCTCGCCCATTCCAAAATAGAAATGACGACATCGCCACGCCGCGCGATTGGTCTGCGGTGACAACATCGACGACGGCTATTGGTCGAACGCCATGCATAAACCCGCCGCTAGTTCGCCGTCACATTTGAAAACGGAAACGTGTAGAGTTTATCGTGTTATATTTGTTTATATAAAAGACAATCGCAAAAAAACGATCGTTTGAAAGTGAAATTAATTGCTGTGGCGCTAATTTCAAATATTTATAAGTCATTTTTGTACACTACAAAAGAACCGGTGCGGGGAAAAAAATGAAAAATCTCCCCGCAAACAAGTTCCGCGGGCATTAGATTACAAAATAAATAAAAAGACTACACGATTATCCATGTATGCATGCAATATACAAAAAACAACACTATTTCAAAAACGATTTAAAAGTAATTTTTATTAAAGGTATCAAAATTTGATAGAATAACTTCAGATTTTCCCATTTCCTTCAAGTAATCGTATAGCAACGATTGATAAATAAAAAAAAAGTCATATAAGCGATTAACAAAAAACCATCTTGCCGTGAATATTAAAAAAAGCATACATACATATATAACGATATATCCAAAGTCAAATTAAAAAACAATTTTAATTATATTTCTTTAAATAAAAGTAATAAAACTACTCACTTGAAAACTAAATGCGTAGTTGAGATTGTTCTCCTGTGAGGACCACGTGGTAAATGACATAATCACTTTCCCCTCCGACGATATATATAATTATTATTATTATTTGGGGGGTGGTTGATGTTGCTACGCAGCGCTACGAGTGGTAAGTTGGTCGTAGTCGTAGTATATTATCGATCGTAGTACTCGGAGCAAAATGTATGAAGCAGGCATTGCGGCGCCGGAACAAAGAAGGTAGGCAATCGGCCAATTAGGTTGTACCATCATCACACAAAGGCGCTACAATAACCTTAAAATAATGCAAACAAAACAAATACCCACACTATCCATTAAATAGTAGCACAATGCTACACAGATTCGGCTAGATTATATATACTCCAATTCATGCATTGTGTGCAGAATTACACATTCATAGATATGTATAATGTAACCAGAGATTTAATCTATTCAATTTTTACACTGGATATTTGATTTGAAATTGTATTGAATGCTAGTGTTTGTTCATATGATATAAAGAAAATTTCCATAGTAATTTTATTAGGGAGTCTGAGCACTTTCGACTACTAACTTGTAGTCATCTTCAGAGACTTGGAGTCTCTACAAGATGACTTAGTAGTCGAAATTACTCAGACTCCTTAATAAAATTACTGTGGAAATTACAAATAACATACATCTTTAAATTATGGAATTCCATCAAGAAGTCAACACTATCAATAATCATATGATATAATGTAAGTTAGGTATTAATAAATACAAAAACATTTTTGGCATAATAATAAGTAACTAGAAAAACCTTTATATGATAAAGAGATACATGATTCATTTCCTATTATTGAAGTTTTGGTCTGAGGAAGTTGGGCTTTATAGAAATTTGCATATTCCTCGCATTCTGATTTAAAAAATGAAAAACAAACTAATCCCAAAATCTTGTTCCCATAAAAATGCATAATATTTACAAAGCGCATTACGTTCATAAGAAAATAATTTAAATCAAATTATGTATTAACCAGCGTTATAGCTCAGGGGATAAGACGCGTGACTATAAATAGTGTGGTCATGGATTGAAATCCCGCTCAAGTCACAAAAAAAATGATTTGATTGGTTATTAAGATCAGGAATAATATTAATAAAATACCAATCGGTCGTCTTGATAGAGGATTACTCTGATTTCCTGGATTGTAAGGTAAATCTGAGGCTATTATTCGTATCAGTCGGGCAGAGCCGCTCTATCGGTGACCTGTGTAACTATAAATATATCTCAAAAAACCCCTGGTGGCGTATATACAAAAAATAAATATAAAAACAGTTAACAACACATTTTTACGCCTGATAAAACTAATTAATAGACTAAAGAAAATATGGTAATTTTATTTTAATGAACAAGACGATGTTAACGTCATTATTATATTTTTTATATATAAATTTTATATTTAGAGACAAAATCCGACATAATAAAAATCATATAATTGCGGTGATTAAGAACGAATCTGTTCAGAAATGTATTAAGAAGTGAATCAAATTTCTTGATTTAAAAATAAAATATTTACCATATTCTTTATAATTTCATATTATTTTAAACACACTAAATTAAGGTAATACATAATATGACTATTAGGAATTAATTCAATGTGCGAGTTAGGAGTAAATAATAAGCAGGTATAAAAATTTAATCAGGCCTTGACCCAATTCCGACCGAAACACACCTAAAATATTTTGGCATATTCTAACAATGAAAAGGGGTGTTTTCATAAATGATTCACTCGTATCAACATTCTAGAATAATAATTTAATCAATCATATTATATTCTGCACATCTAATATTCAACTGTAAGATGATTTGAAGAGTTGAGTGTTAGTTTTAGAAGATATATGATATAAAGTCTGACTTTAATCTAAAAGCGTAATCGAAAATTCATTTTTTTTTTTTAAAAAAAAGATAATGATTAATTATAAATTATATCCCATCTCACCAGGTCACGAACTTGTCACTATGTTATCGAAACACAATATTTATCTTAATTATAAGCCATTTCAGCTGTGAATTATTCCATACGTGTCCTCCGATAATTGTCAAATTTACAAATTGTTCATTTTTATAAATTATTCAGCATTATATTAATAAAATTTTACTTGCAACTCCTCTTAATCTGTCGTACAAAAACGTTAATTGGATGAAAAGAATTCAATAAGATATATGACATAATATGATTCAGTTAAATTTGAGATTTATTTTAACGTTAACTGGCTTCATAAGTATAAACCGTGTCTATTTAATAAATTCAAAATCCATAAAAATATTTTTAAAGTATAATTATTTATTTAAATTTTTGAAACCCTGCTTGTTTAAATTCTAATTTATATAAACGAAACATTGGGTAGGGTCAGGTTTACATTAAAAACTTGTTGCCGTATTCTCTCTTCAACTAATTCATTTAGTAAAGAAGATAATATATAAAATATGATTTTAACAATTATTTATATTAAAAAATATATTATTATTCAAATTGTACACGTGCTTAAATGATGTGATATTAAAAATCAAGCTTGATTATTGTTAATCTAATGTCTAATCTATTATTACGAAATTTAAAATCATGTTACTTTCAAATCCAACAAGCAATAATTTCGTCTTTATTGCACCTTTTTGGGTGTGTTTCTTTGTTTTAACATGTGATTTACATAATAGATATTTGAATATAATTATTAATTCTTACAAAGAGTGGATTGCGTGATGTTTTTTTATATTGTTAAATTTTTAGGTCGCCTAGAGATAATAAATATGAAAAGGTGAAAATATTTTAGCCGATTATTGATGGCGATTAAATAATATATTAATCTCGGGATCAAATGTTAATCCATGAATAAACTTAAGAGATAATTAATAAAGCTTATCGATGCCGTCAAAGTTAGTTTTTTTAGTATGGAGAACCTTGCAAGTTTTTTAGTAAATTTAAATTTATATCTGATCTGAATTTTGAAGTGTTTATTTTTCAACCAGGCCAAGTAATTAATCAATCTAACACCGAACCTTTTCATCCATTCAAATGCCAATATACACTTGAAAAGCAATTAAGCTTTACCGTTTGACTTAAATTTTAATATTATTTTTTAGAACAAATCAGCAAGAAAATGCAGTTTTATAATCAACTATTTGTATAATACAAATTTTACTAATATGTCTAAACATCCAAATAAAAGCCCTCGGTATGTTTATTTAAGATGAAAAGAAGCAACTATTTAAGATGAAACTCATGAAAAATAATTCTATATATATTTGGAATAATTTTCCTAGCAGATTTTTCGCCCGTGTTGGTCTCAATAAGTCGCATATGGACGCTTTATAATCTTCGGGTCGTATTCGATATAATAATGTAATATGAGTTTGTTAGTGAGTTGTGTGTGTACGAATAGAGCTTGGTAGTATTGGTATACACGCATACGGACCACACGCACACACTCTCATAAAACTATTATGTATATTAAATACGGCATTTGTCTATGTATAATATATATTTCGTATAACAGCATTAGGCATTTGCTTTTTCTACTGTAAATAATTTTAATTAACTATTGAAAATCGGCTACTGTAAAAAAAATAATCCGTTTTTATTTATAACAACCGTTGAAAAAAAAGAATTATATTTTTGCTTGTCACCATATTTCACAACTTGTTAGTATGTTTTTATGACATCTAAGATAAGCATAACGGAATAAATTTAAGCATAATTTGAAACTCTAATGTGATTATTTACAGATTATCGTTAGGAATAAATCTTTCAACATTAAACACGAAATATTGAAAATTATGTGCATGCACATTATAATAATTATAGCATTTTATTAAGATACTAAGGTAATATTAATGGAAATTTTCAATTCGTTAATGTTTTTTGATGTTCTGCCTGTTTTTTTAATAGGACTGTAATAATTAGTTGTTTATTTTTTCATACAGAAGATGTTTGAATTTTTACAGTAAATTATGAATAAAATAATTTAATACGGTTTTCATATGATGACAACACTCATCATATTATTAAGTCTCCCAATAAATACTGTAATTTGAGAATTGTCATTTATGATGCGTTATTAAATATGTCTAATATTATATTAAAATTAATTTAATATTATAATCAATAAAACACCCGTTTCGAGATTTAAGATATGTTTTAATGGTAATAAAATAATTATATAGAATATTATTCTTCCATCTGGTAACACTGATGGTTGATTGATGGAACCGCACATACATACAGACATATAACATACATACACCTTAGACAATTATATATATTATACAACCCAAAAAAAAATTAACTTAAACTGTGTTTCATTTTATGAATATGTAGAGTAAATATCACAATTACTAATAGGCGAGTTGATTATATCTTCATATCACTAATCACAACCGTTTGCGGTAAGTTTGTTGATATTTATTCTACATGTAGAGGAATTCATAATATAGGTGAATGTGATTAAATTATTATATTTATTGTAACTCATACTAGTTTTTCACAATGTTATGCAAATCTAATACAAATACATTATTATTTTGTTTTACTAAGGAGAAAATATACAATATTTACATTTTATTACATAGAATTAAGGGTAAACAATAAAGGGAAAATTTTCATATTCTGCTTATTATGTCATCTTAATTATATTAAATACCCGTTTCGAGATTTTTAGATATGTATTAATTGTAGTAAATTAATATTTTTCCATCTGATAACACTGATGGTTGAGGGATACGTACAGACATATAACATACACACACGTCCAACAATTATAGATATAATTGATCATGTAAATAAATGCATTCGGATATGTAATTTTAACAAATGTGGAATGTTTGCAATTTAAGGAGCGAAGTGGTGTTGGCTGTCATAGCCGGTCGTGTCGAGGCCCGAGAGACTGGATTGACGATGAAGAAAGTTCAAGGTTCAAATCCACTCGTGCCTATTGCGACAACTATATGCTAATACCTGTGCAAACATTCATATTATATTACATTTTTAAAAATAATATTGAAATATCCAATTGACAATGAGATAACATCTAGAGAAGATAATCATGCGTACTCGTATAACACTCGGTCACGTATGAAAAATATCTTTATTCAAATGCCTATTCAATTTAAATATTTTTTTGGACCATCAATATACATATTGAGTAATACAACTCTTGCATGAATGATTTTAATCCCACAATTCTATTAATTTCCATAAATTTATTTTCCACCCTTTACTTAATTCCCGTACCTATTTGTTAAGTTTTTTTTTGTTTTACATTTTTTATAGGATATGAATATTTACA
Organism: Agraylea sexmaculata; assembly: GCA_022606485.1. Lineage (NCBI taxonomy): Eukaryota > Metazoa > Arthropoda > Insecta > Trichoptera > Hydroptilidae > Agraylea > Agraylea sexmaculata. The sequence continues at coordinate 3,529 of JAGTTH010006851.1, read as the reverse complement.
ATAAGTATACAGATAATGTATTATTATTTATATAAAAATAAATTAATAGTTGATAAAATGATTATATTTATGGAAAAAATTATGAAATTACCAATAAATCCCAATATAATAACAACAACCTACAAAAAATAATGATAGATAAGAGACTAATTTATACTGTAGTTTATTTTTGAGACCGAATTTTAATTTATTTAAAATTAGATATAAATATTAGGTTTGTAACGCAATATTTATATATTTCGAATTTTATTAAGTGTTTTTTATAAATGCAATCAATGAAATCCCTTAAATTTATTACGAATTTATTAAAAATTCTACTACAAATAAAACAACATTAGATAAAAGCTATGTATACATTTATTATACAATTAAATATAACCCTCATTTTTCAATCAATGCCTTAAAAGATCATTAAAATATTTTTTAAGCCCTTATCATATATCGTGCAATAAATTATCATGTAAAATAAAAAAAATTATTATACCTGAATTTGATGATAATTTTAATACACCAATAGCGTGTTATTAAAAGGAATTTAACTAGCAAGTAATAAATAACTTTTAATTTGTTCGTGACTTGAGCCGGGTTTGCTTAAAACCTACTGCACCCATAGTTCAATGACAAACTTTATTAAATATGCAATAAATCATACAATATATATTAAAATTGAATTGGATTCGACTTTTCATTCCCTTATCTTAAATAATGTAAGAAATATTTCCCCTTCACAACTATCTCGTTAAAATGATATGTAATAATAAACTGTTCGTCTCAAACACGTTCTAATTGGGAACATGTGGATATGCCGACTATTTGTATGCTTCTTCATGAAAAATAGTTGGACATCTTGTAATTTCACCACCATCAAATAAATGGCCTTCCTAATTAAACAACTAACATTCTATTAGAACTTTATTTTATTTTAAACGAGTTTATTCACGGATCAATTGTGTGTAAAAAATATATGGGGATTCCCACAACAATTATCATTAGAAGACTGCATTTGTATTATTCATTGCTTATCGCGGTTTTATTCATGACGTCTGGTTATGAACTTTATTTATATTTAATAAGAACTTTGTCTCTGAATAATGAGGTTATATAGAAAATTGCCTGTTGCTTTCAAAAAAATAAAATTACATAATATAATCGCCGTAGCCCAAATATTCAATTAATATTACTTTAACATTGGGTCAGACCATAAAGTCCTGCTCATTTTTGTGATTTAAAAAAAATAATAATCAATCATTTATTTTCCTGAATTTAACAAAAAATCTCATCAACTGACCTAATAAACAAAGAAATATATTATAAAATTGTTACATATTCAATAAAGTGTCATGTGCAAATACATACCCAATTTTTACCACTAAAAATAATTTAAAGAAATATGAAATATGTAGATTATCAGTTTTTCAGGGACTTTTCAGTCTCTGAAGATGATTATAAGTGAGTGGTCGAAAGTTCTCAGACTATAATAAAATTACTGTGGAAATTACAATTCATATATTTCTTAAAATTATGGAATTCCACCAAGAAGTCATACTATCAATAATAAAAATAAGTTATTTTTGTAATTAAATTGCAGTGGGATGTGTATAAAATATTTGAATTTAATTTCATGGCGTAGTGTTTATGATATTATTATTTTATATATTTTTCTCCGTCACCTATGATTTTTATTCGACTAAAGTGTATAAGGATTGTTGTTTTGAATAACTCAAAATATGTGCATGATTATATGTCCTAATAAAATAAGCTGAAAATATACAATCGTCACCTCAGAAAATACAATTGATAATAGTGTTCAATAATTTTCTCTTCGCTTTTATAATAAAGTGACTCAATTCACGTTTAAAAAATAGCCCATTATTCAGAACGTGAATATAAGTTCTGAAACACAAAAATAATAAATATATTTTTAGATTTATTTGTTAGAGATAGTAAGTACCCTTGAGTAGTTAAGAATGTTCACATTATTCAATGATTTCTCTTTGTCTCGTTTCTTATGCGAGTAGTTTTAAATTTACTGTTGTACATATTATTACGATTCTTTGTTCCCGTTTGTTATTTATTACCCTAGACAGACGTTATGCGAAACGCCTGTTGTATATATTTATTACGAAGATACTATTTATGTTCATGTGTTAGCTTAGTACAATTGACAGGACAAAGGATTGTAGGCTGACGAATAGACCAATCCGATGTTTTTCATGGGGGAGGCGACGCCATATTTTTCAGCGCCGCGTCTTACAAATTGATGGACGTGAAGACAGAGCGCGTCCAATTGCTTGAATATGTCTTCATCACATATAAATAATAATAAAAAAATTAAACGCAATATGTAATGACCCAATAAATATCAAATCTCAGACCATTATTTTTGACAAATTGAGTACTTTAATTAAATTGTAATTTGGTCTTTTATAATAAACTAGGGTAATTTTAATTGAAATTTTCAATTTGTTAATGTTTTTTTATGTTCTGCCTGGTTTTTTAATAGGACGTTTATCTTTGAGTTTTGATTTCATTTTTGCTTTAAAGTGTTTTTTTTGTCGATTAGAAGAAATTTTTGATTTAAAAAATGAAGTATGAAAATGTAATGCATTATCAAATTAAATACATCTAACAATATTATGAAATTATTTAATATTTTTTAATGCTCTGATTTGTTTTTAATACGAAGGTAATACGTTTTTTGTTTTTTTCATTCGAAAGAAGTTTGAATTTTTTTATTAAAATTATTAATAAAATAATATAACGTGGTTTTTATATGATGACAACACTCATCACAATATTTAAAAAGCGAGTCTCCCGATAAATATTGTTTTTTGAGAATTTTCATTTATTATGCATTATTAAATATCTCTAATATTTTGAAATTAATTTAATATTATTAACATTCAATTACCCGCTTCGATATTTTATATATGTATTAATTGTAATAAAATAATTAAAATTGAATTATTTATACCCCTGGCAACACCTAGCAACACCTAGCTGTCATAATGGGATTTCGATTGACCATTATTTATAAAATTTTACAGATTACGATTAACTACCTTCTATTGACAGAGACATGAAACGTGTTATAGATAATGGATGAATCTACATTAGTTGCCGGTCAAATAGGACCATTTTAATATTTCGAAAAAGCCCCATTTTATAGTTTAAACAATCATTGAAAATGAACATTTTTTGAAGTTTCATACATTTCGAACTAAACTGACAGCAAACATATTTCAAACGAAAGTATACGATATCTCGAAGGTATTCGATACATATTATGGGCTACTTTCGCATATCTTCAATAATCAACAAATTTAAATGCAGTCTCACTACCAAATATTCTATTCTATTTTGAATATATGGCTCAGTTCCATAAAGACTTAAGAGCACACAGAATTTTAATGCTTGTACCCTGATATATTAAGGACTATTTTCTGTATATAGCGACTCTGTATACGCTGAGGATATTTGAAAGATCTGTACAGACATACCGACAGACAGACAGACAGACAGACAGACA
>JAGTTH010006849.1:0-12217 GCA_022606485.1 Agraylea sexmaculata | reverse complement strand
AACCATCAGTGCTAGCCGATGGAAGAATAATATTTTTTATAATTATTTTATTACAATTAATATATACACATCTAAAATCTCGAAACGGGTATTTCAATGATAAAAATATTACATTAAGATATTTAATAACGCATAATAAATGACAATTCTCAAAAAACAGTATTTATCGGGAGTGTTGTCATCATATGAAAACCGTATTAATTATTATATTTATAATTTACTTTGAAAATTCAAACATATTCGGAGTGAAAAAATAAACAACTTATTACCGTCCTATTAAAAACCATGCAGAATATCTAAGAACATTAACAAATTGAAAATTTCAATTAAAATTATAGTATAATATACTAGGGTAATTTTAATTGAAATCTTCAATTTGTTAATGTCTTTAGATGTTCTGCTTGGTAATGAGTTGTTTATTTTTTCATTCAGAAGATTTTTGAGTTTTCAGAGTTAATTATAAATAAAATAATTTAATACGGTTTTCATACGGTTGATGACAACACTGTAATAATATATCTAATAACATTTTGAACTTAATTTAATATTATTATCATTAAAATTCGTTCCGTTCCGTTTCGAGTACTAGATATATATTAATTGTAGTAAAATAATTATATAAAATATTATTTTTCCATCTGGTAACACTGTCTTTCAAATGTCACTCTTTTTTATTTTTATATATAAAATGTAACAGTTTACGATTAAATACCTTCTATTGCCAAACGAAATAGACGTATTATGCTCTTTACCTTACATAAAAAGTCTTAAAACTCATAAATTCATTATAAAAATGATCGTTCGTTTTTTTTTTGTTATACATTATTTAATTGCTCAGTTGTGTTGTTCGTGATTTTCGGGATAAAAAAGATTTACATATGTTGAAAGTATACATAATAAAAAAACTGATTTTAATCACACATAATTTATTCATTTTCACCCATTGACAGTTCGCTGCGAACGAATTTAAGGTTCTGTTTTAGTGGGCCTTAAAAAAACAAGCTTAACAAAGACTAAAATAAATTATTTGTAATGAGTAAGGGATGTAAATAATTTATCATCAAACAATTCTATTCTGTAAAGAGTATAGTGAAAGAATAAAGTGTTTTTCATTTATTTGAAAAAAAAGCTAATGGTTTCAAATCGAAGAACAAATGATTGGTTGAAGAGGGTTCGACGTCCACCGCCCCATTAATCTGAAACCTACTAAAATCCCTTTTATTTGAACAGATGCCTACGATAAAAATATTAAGTAGTGTTTGGTCGAGATGAAATCTTTTAAATATGAGACATCTTTAATACCACCTAAAAACATTGTCATTATAAAAGTATAATATAACTGTATTATTAAGTTATAATATTATGGTATATTCTGCATTGAGAAGTTAATCAAAGTGTATGCTTTCAAATTGGGAATATTCAGTCGATATTATTGAGTTTCATGTTAGTTATAATTTTACACACGGACTTGAATGCATTTAATTTATATTAAACACACAAATATATTAGGCTGTTAAATAAACAATTATATTATTAAAAAAACAAGACTCATCCGATGAATATTAATGATATTTTAATCCAATTATTTAAAAACTACACTATGTATGCTTTGACATTTGAAATAAATTCATTCGATTGATTGTCCTTCCATTTTTAATTTTTTAATTAAATTTAAATATTTGTTCAATATATTGCACATATTTTTTAAAGTATAAATTAACCACGATTATACTTAAATACCTTTTTAAAATCCCAATTCAGATCAATACAATATAAAATAAATAATGGTACTATAAATATTACTATGTATGTAGAGTAAATTTCAAATGTTAGACATGTGGAAAGGCGAACTCGTAACATTATATGACAGCTTCTTCATTATAAGTGTCAGTGAGCTACGTAACTCGAGAGTTAACGGTTAATTTTTGTACAATCACATGGTTTGTATTATATCAGTTGCACAAAAATGAAATTTGACTCTGGAGTTAGGTAGCTCAATTTCGAAAAAAACAAACCCAAGAAATATAAAAATATAAAAAACCAAGAATAGGGGAAGAACTAATATTTTTGTATCAATAAAACGGAAAATGTGTAACGAATTTACGTAGATTAAGTGGAAAAATTGAGACAAATTAAACTGCAAACTAAATACAAAAAACCGTGATTTGTCACACCACAAAATTAAAAGAGCATAAATTAATTAATTGACAAATTCGCCATATTTTGATGTCATTTTTGTTCATGTTAAATAAAAAATAATTTAATAATATGAGTATTGTTGAAATAGTTTGACTTTGGAATGGAAATGCGCTTACGCTGCAAATGCAAAAATACTTTTTTAATAAATAACTACTTAAAGTTATGATAATCTCAATAAGTAACTATCTGGCTATATTATTAATATATTTTGCCTTAAATTAAATAAAAAATTAGCAATGAAATCTTGCGATGAATATAAAAAAACGCGTTCAACGGTAACAAATTATGTATAGAGCAAGTCAAATAAGTCTTTCATTCAAAATACATTTCTCTTCTTATTTATTATGATAGATTTTTATTGATTTATATACTAAATGAAATATGCTCTCCTCTCAGTCATATTCATATATCTTTTTCATATTGTTCATATGAATTTACATAAAAGGGGAGATTTACAACGGAACTGCGCACAGCTATTATATTTTATGGGAAGTTCCAGTCGACAGTTATTTGTAGGATTGGAAAAGCTTTTTCGTCACAAATTCGACTATTGTTAAATATTCAATAAAAAGTTTCACCCACGTACAAACGGGCCGATGTTAATTTATTTTATGGATACATTTGCATTTGGCATTGTTTCTTGTTTCGAATCCAGAATTCATTCAACGATGCATGGTTATAAGTATTATAAGCGAGTGCAGTAGTAATTTAGTTTATTTTACATATATGCATTTATTTTACATATTCAAATATATGTTTAATTAAATTTTTTTTTTTTTTTTTTTTTTTTTTTTGATTTATATTTTTGAGTACCCTGTCTAAAGACATCTTACTCGTCGTCTGTTGTCACATTGTCTTGAGGGTTGGTTGTCCAGTGACGACTCAATCCCGGCGTTGTGTTTAGGTTATAAGTGTTCAAGTGTTCATACTTGTTTTATCAAGTAAACACCATTGTCAGTCCTTGAATCTTGCTGGCAAGTCAAGTTGTCTGTATTTTTGTAGACGTCTTGCGTAGTCTACGGTCAATAAGTCCCTCGCTAGTACGTTCGGGTGTTTTTTTAATCTACTTTGGTACGTTTCGCTGAATATTTTCAGTTCTTCGCGTACTGTCATTGTTTTAGAGTCCTGTAATAGGACCCAGTTGGGTACATACCATGGAGCATTTAAAATTGCTCTTAGGGTCTTGTTTTGTAACCTGTCGATACTGCTGATATGAGTATCCTTAGCTGTCCCCCACAGTTGACATCAATATGTCCAAATGGGTTTGATTATTGCTTTATACAGCAATAGCTTGTTTGTAAGTGTGAGTTGGGAATGTCTGCCAATCAACCAGTAAATTTGTCTTTTTTATGTTCCATTTGAAGTCTCTTTGTCTTAATGTGTTTTTGCCATGTTAGGCTTCTGTCAAGGTGTATACCGAGGTATTTAGCCGAGTCTTCTTGTGGAATATTATTCCCACCAATTTTCACTGGTGGACATGTCTGTTTTTTGTTTGTGAATGTCACGTGTGTCGATTTGGTTTGATTTACTTTAATTCTCCATACTTCAAGCCATTTCTGTATTGCGTCAAGGTGTTTCTGAAGGAATTGTGAGGCAGCTGTTGGATCTTTGTCCGAAGCGAGTATGACGGTATCGTCAGCGTATGTAGCCAGTGTTGTGTTGTCGGTTTTGGGGAGATCGTTTGTATATATTAGATACAGTACAGGACCTAGTACACTCCCTTGCGGTACTCCAGATCTTATGGTATTAAGATTTGAAGTTTCGTTGTCATATTTAACAAAAAACTGTCTATCGGTCAAGTACGATTTGATAATATCATACATGTTTTTGGGCAGTTTTCCTTTGATTTTATAAAGCAGGCCTGGGTGCCAGACTTTGTCAAAAGCTTGACTGATATCTAAGAATGCTGCCGAACAGTAGTTTTTTTCTTGTATGGAGCGATCTATGATCGTCACAACTCGATGAACTTGTTCAATTGTCGAGTGCGCTTCTCTGAAACCGAATTGATGATCAGGGATCATGTGTTCTTGAAAAAGTATTGGTTTCATGTTGCGCAGTAGTATTTTTTCAAATATTTTGGAAAATATTGGCAGGAGGCTTATCGGTCGATATGAAGTGACTTCTTCGGGTGGTTTACCTGGTTTAGGTAGCATAATAATTTCTGCTATTTTCCACTGTCTAGGAAAGCTACCCATTCTAAGTATCGCGTTAAATATTATGGTTAGAAATCTTAATCCGATATCTGGCAATTCTTTGATTATCTTCCCGGTAATCATGTCATGTCCTGGCGCTTTTTTGCGCGTACTTCATATTTTATAACATGCTTGACGCATTGAAGTCCAATTTTGACATAATAGTTTTCTTTATGTTCCGTACTATCTAATAAATTATGAATGTGACTTTCTTCTTCAGGGGAACACATCCTTTCCGCTGGTGTAAATATTTCCTTGAGATGTTTCGCAAACTCGTTTGATTTCTCTCTGGTAGTTTTTGCCCATTTATCGTCAGCCGTTTTGATGGGCGGTATGGATATTTGGGGCCGTTTTAGTTTTTTGTAGCTTTCCATAGAGAATAATCTGTAGCGTCGGTTGCTGTAAGACCTTCCAGATAGGATTGAATCCCTTTATTTTTCCATTCACATAGGATATTTTTAATATCTCTTATTGCTTCGTTCAGTTTTCTCTTGAGTTCCTTGTTTCGAGTATTTTGCCATTCTTTACGAATGCGTCTTTTTTCATGTATTTTTTCCTGAATCCAGCGGGGAAAATCATCTGTTGAGTGTGGTTTTTTTTGACATATTGGGCGTGGCTTTTTTCACTGCGGAATGAATTTGATTTTGAAAGTGAATAACTGCGGTGTTAAGTTGGTCTTCTGTTTTCAATGGTTTATCACATTTCAAATTTTCATTTAAGATATGTCTAAAATATTCCCAATCTGTGTGACGGTTACCGAGTGTAAATTTACGGGGTTTGATAATTGGTTGTAGCAAGCTGTATTTAATAATAACAGGTGAGTGATCTGATGACAGATCGAGGCAAGATTCTGCGCTCAGTCTTTCGATTTGAATTCCTTTCACTACGCAGAAGTCTATGAGGTCCGGTGTTTTTCTTCTATCTGTAGGCCAATATGTTGGTTCACCAGTCGATAGATGAGTCAACTTGTTGTTTGCCATACTTTTATACAGTTCTCTCCCCCTGGGTGTGGCCAGTCTAGACCCCCATTGTTGGTGTTTGGTATTGAAGTCCCCACCTGCGATGAATTTATCCGCTTCAAGTGTTCTGAAGTAATCGTCAAAATGTTCTCGTTTAATCGAGTGTTTGGGTGGGCAGTAAATAGCCGATATATATATACATAATTATTTGTATCTCCGACAGCAATTGTGGTTGCTTGGAGAAAGTCTCGATCATATTTTTCTGTGAGATGATGTTTCACAGTGTTTTTAATTATCACCGCTGTTCCGCCATGCGCAGTTCCATCGGGGTGATTCGTCGTATATATAGTATACATGGGAATTTTTATGTAGCTTTTTTCGGTAAAGTGTGTTTCCGATATAAGCATTATGTCAATGTTTTTTCTTTTAAAAATAATTTTATTTCTTGGCTATGTTGTCCAAGACCGTTGGCTTTCCAAAGACATATTTTTAATAATGGAATCATTTTTTATTTAGGACAAGAGCTGCCATGATCTGTGTCATGTTGTCCATGGTTTTCATGACAAGTTCAATGAGTTTGTCCATTTTAATTATTAAATTATTTATATTATTGTCTTGTGGTTTTTCGGGAGTTGGCTCGATATTTTTGGTGGCTTGAGCATACGACTTTGGCATGTCATTGGTTTTGAAAGTTGTAGTGTTAGTCAAGTTGTTTGTCTGTTTTGAAATTATTTTCTTTCTTAATACGGGGAATTGGCTTGTTTGTACCTTTTTGCGTGTTTCGCAACCTTTATAATTTGCTGGGTGATTCACGTTGCAGTTGACACACTTCACATTGTTGTCTCTTGTTGTTCTGTTGCATTCAGTTGTTGCGTGCTCACCTGCGCACTTTACGCAACGCGGAGTCCTGTTGCAATATTTCGCGGTGTGTCCGTATCTTTGACACTTTTTACATTGTATGACCTCTTTTTGAGGTCTTGGTGGCTCGATTACGACTTTACACCTAAGTATGGTGTCAATTTTGAAAATTTCTTTGTTATTCTCTTTTTGTCTCAATTCGCAAAGAAACATAGGCAGTGGGGTTTTGTTTGTTTTTTGCAACATGTTTGTTATTCTGATAACATCATGGCCGTGACTTGCGAGCTCTTCGCTTATTTCGGCGATATCTGCCGTGTGGTGAAGGTTTTTATTATAGCCTTATATGATCGGCTTTCTTTCGTCTGATACGAATGAAACTCGGTATCTCTATTTTTTAAACCTGTGATTACAGGTATATATTTTTCAGACTTAGTGATCTGTATTTTTACTTGGGTTTTACCCAGCTGTTTAATGTAGTATGCTCCTTGAGCTACTTGCTCTAAGAAGTCTGTCAGTGGTTTGATGTTCTCTACTGCGTGCACAAATATAGGTGGTGGCTTTGGCGTATTTTTGCCAATCGCTTGCTCCTCTTGTTTGTCTTCTAATTGTTGAAAGCGATTTGCTGTTGGCACAGCAAGCCAGTTCTTATTTGGGCATGCCTGTTTGGCTTTACTGGCATTCTCCGGACTGGATATTCTCTTTGTTTTTGTCGGGGCTTTGATCCAAGAATCTAGCGTATTTGTAGTCGATGCGGCAACAGGACATTGATGATCCAGTTCCATTGTCTTGTATATAGTGTGGAGAAATTACAGTGTAATATAAGTGAACAGTATGATACCGGACAGGAGAAATCGGAGCAAGACCGGTTTGGTGGTTGTGTCACTTGTGCACTCGTCACTTTCGAACTTGCGACACCATGCGGGAGCACTTTACTATACGTCTTTACTCAACGGTGGTATACACGCAACTGTTAATGAAATTAATATTAATAAATTGTCATGTATACGTTCATGGTGGAGTTCAGTGGCGGTTCGTGATTTATTCAATATGGGATAAGGTTACAAATATTGTGGTCATGGTTTCAAATCTCGCTAAAGTACAAAAAAATGATCTATTACTACGACTGGAAGATAGGGATTAATATTAATAAAATCTCGATCGATCGTCTTGATCCAGGTATACTCTGATTTCCTGTATTATAAGGTAAATACTGATTATTAAGTCGGTGACCTGTGTAACTAGTAATAGTTAAGATCACCGACAGACAATTAATTAACACGATATTGTGTATAAAAAACTAAAATTTGTAAAAAACCTTCCCAAAAAGCCCCTCTGGTCGTATCAAATAAATTAATATTATATTAATTTCACTAATTTTATAGAAAAATAATAAGCATGTTATTTGTTTGTAGAGCAAATTTCACAATACAGATAAGATACCCGCATTTGTGATTGGACACAACGTAAAATGTTAAAACCAATCACAGCTGTTTGTGGTAGATACTTCGCCTTTTGTCTAAGATTTAGGACAAGTAGAATAATATATTCTATACCAAATTATTTTTTTCTTTTGTATATGTATTTATATTATTTGTATATAGCATTCTGTTAGTTTAGAATTGTGAATCAATCAAGGCTGCTCGCGAAATTTCTCCATTTGCATCAATAAGTTTTTATATATAAAGATGCCAATAATACTTCTAAAGACGACAATAAATTTGAGGCACCAATTCTATAGAAACTGCACAGGTTTCGTGTGTGTGTTTCTACCGCCTCACCGTCTCACTAATTCAAATTCTACTCTAATGTACACAACGTTTACATGTATGGCGCAATATTCGATGGCGCTTCTAAAGATAAAACTTCATACTTATTTTATTTATTAAATTGATCAATTAAAATAATTTGTAGTCTGGTGAAATTGTAATCGGTTGACAAAACAATAATGATGAGTCTGTGAAATGGTTCGAGTAATATTAACTAAAACAACTTAGTTATAAAGTTTGCCTAAAAGACGGTCTGGCTTCTTTGTAAACACCTAATTCAACTTTAAATTAACTGCTCTGTCCAGAACCGTCCTTTGTCACATTTTTACTATCACATTTGGCTCAAATTATTATTCCCATACTTAAACTTAGTGAACTCACTCAAAAATTACTCTTTTTTATTATTAAATTTACTATATTTTTCTATACAACCTAAAGGGAAAATGAATAATCCGTTTCCACGAAAAAATCATCGTCTCTTTTCTTTATACTATAAATCCTTATTTCTTTATAGAGTGATATAATGACATTTTAATCATATTAGTGTATGTTTTTTTACATACGCATACAGATCGTATTACAAGCGAAGGTCGTATATCAAGGATTTTTTTAAATTTTAATCATTGAGAAAATTTTATGAACAAAAATTTTTTTTATAATAATTTAATCAACTAATTCCACAGTTTGGGTAACCTTTTTGTTACTGGCAACCATATTTATATTAATCCATAATAATCCCAAATAAAAATGGTTCCACGCGCGGGCTGTGACCACCTGCAAATACTGTAGTCCCTAAAATCTTCGATAATCTGACGAAAAACAAACATATGTTATGATCATAGTAACATATTATTTGTCCTTGAATATATCGAGTAACTTTTTATATATTAAGTGAAAGATGGTTTGATGTTATTAGACAGATCGACATGTGACAGATAAACAGTACGAGCGATAGAAGCAGCGCCCCAAGCGGCATCATATGAAACCTTTGGCGACAATCTCATCTTTGTCTGCTAGGTTTTTGACGTATTTTAAAGTATTACAGTAGTACCTCAACGTACGAGTTTAATTCATTCCGCAAGCTTGTTCGTATCTTGAAATACTCGTATATTGAAGCAAATTTTGCCATAAAAATCCATTAATCTGTTCTAGCCCCCAAAATGTCTTCGCAAAAAATCCGTGTAAAAATATATTTATAAATGTAAAATATGTATTGTATAAAAACAAAAAAGAGAATGTTAAGAAATAAATTAGATTTATAAAGTGTTACTTTTTCGTCAGTGCTTTTTTATTTACTGGTCTTTTATTTACTGTTTATGTAGGCTGTTTAGAAAAAAAAGAATTCCAGACCCATGGATTTCTTTAGCCGATTGCTCGAACTTTACTCGTATCTCGAACCAAAAAATCCTCAGATGTAGGGACACTCCTATGTCGAGATATCACTTTATTAGCATCTCTATGTTCATAAACTCATTGGTTTTATGTAAGAAAATGCATTATAATTATGATTAATGGGCCTTTGTTGAAGATATTGCAGTTGGCCATTCATCAATCTCTGCATGTGGTTGAATTTTATTAACATTGAGGTCACTCAATGTCTTTGTAAGTGCAATATCCTGTTTTCTTATAAAAGGCGTCAAACTGTCCGCCACCAGTTAATCTCTTCTCAAACAAAATATTACACTTTAATTAATCAGTTTTGAGAGTGTCCTTATGAGATAAATTATGCTTTGAGCAGGCATTTATATGATATTTGCGGCAATATTTACTTAGTTTTCTGTCCACATCCTCGTATAATAATAAAGGATAGGCTGATGCAGTAACAAAGGCTTCTTCTCGGATATCGATCCTATTCAAGGGGAGGAATGTCACGGTCTTGTGCCCGCAAACAATATGCAATATGCCATCTACAAAAATTCAATTTCCATCGCACTACTTTCATGGATCTTCATACAGTTAAACGAAAGCATTGATAAATTACTCCTTTAGGTTTCATTAGTTGAATACCAAAAATTCCCAGCTAATAATATAGTTAGTTTGCCCAGGTACTAACGTGATATGGATACGAACATGATAATTTTTTAATTTGTTATTAAATTTTAAGTTCTGCTTGCTTTTTTATTAGGACGGTTATATTTTGAGCTTTGATTTCATTTTTTTGCTTTAAAATAGTTTATTTATCGATTAGAAGATTTTAAAAATGTGGAATTATTATGCATTATCATAATTAAATACCTCTAAAAATATTTTTAATTCATTTTATATTTTTAATCGATAATGTTTTTAGATGCTTTGTTATTAATACGAAGGTAAAAAGTAAATTATTATAAAAATTATTTAATACGTTTTTCATATGATGACAACACTCATCACAATATATAAGCGAGTCTCAAAATAAATACTGTTTTTTGAGAATTGTCATTTATTATGTATTATTAAATATCTCTAATAATTTTTTGAACTTAATTTTGTATTATTATCATTATCATACGACTTTAGATATGTATTAATTGTAGTAAAATAATTATATATAAAATATTCTTCCGTCTGGTAACACTGATAGTTGATGAATCTGTACAGACATACAGACATATAACATACATACACGTTCAACAATGTATATTCATCAATAAAAATATTATAATGAACATTTTGGGACTTGTTAGTGAGTCGTGCTAGATGACTAGAGATTGGTAGTATTGATGTACACGCATACGCACCGCACGCACACATTCTCGTTAGACTATTATATTGAATATGGTCCTTAGTAAGTTTTACATAACTTTCATTTAGATCGATTAGAGTATTTAACTGTCAGTTAGATCGATTTAATAATAAATATATTTCTATAAGTACAGCGTTTATTTGAAAAAAAAATGTAAATTATACAGGTTTTCAATATAAATTCATCAATTTCCATTGTTGTTATTTATATTGGATGGAATATTTTACACTCCAAAGTAAAAAAGGAATTCACGAAAGGTTAGATTTTAATTGAAAATAAGTGAATTGGATATAAAAAAATCGGAATTTCGAATAAAATGTTTAATTTAAAGTGAAAAGCTTGTATTGTGTGTATCTTGAAATATAATTAACCCTATTTTTAGTCAGCTCATCTGAATATTAACATAAATATTAAAGCTTTAAATATTAATATTTAATTTGGGTCTTTTTTAACTTACCTTACATAAACTAATCTAATCTTTCACTTCAAATTCAACCTTTTTCATATTAAATTCAAACCTAAAAAACATAATTTACGGCGTGTTTATAATACTGGTTAGATTTTGAGAATATTTTATATAAAAGATTAGTTTTGTATTCTGACCAAGAATGAATAATAATGCTGCGTTTACACTTTACGGGGTGTATCCAGATTATTTCATAGACAGCTGTATATATTTTTGATATGCAAAATATTTTATTACAAAAATATACGTGGGTCTTAAGCTTACCGTGAATTATATATTTTCAATACGTGTGCAATATTCCAATTCATTTGAGTAATAATAACTACGGTTGGGTTTTCCGGTGTGACTTCACATAAATGTTAGCGTTATCTGAACCTCTGTTACTGATAACTATCGAAATGGACTTCTGTAACTTGAGCTTGTATAGGGGTCAGCTGAAATTATTCAATAGTTTTATAATGCCCTTCACTATTTATATGGAATACAGTCACGCGATTGTTACCCTTCGGATTATAATGAACCGGCCACTGAACAAAATTATATCCATTAGTTACATTCTCTTGTCAATTGTACATTTTATGTAAAAGCTTTCTAATACATTCACATGTATTCAATTACTAAATTAACATTAGCAGGGAAAAACTTATTTATTATGAACACATTTAAATATTTTTACTATATGGCAACACTACCGCAAATCAATTAAAATAATATATCATCGGCCAGGATGAAATAAAGTGACAAAACTGTTTATATTGAAACATTATAATCCGATACCACCGATATATTACAAGGCGATACGACTGGATGTATAAATATCAAGATGGCGGACCAATCAGATGAGTCTGAGTGTGACATTTAGTGTTGCCTTTAATTAGTGTAAATTTAAACCATGAGATGTTTAAGCCAGGGTGGACTTGAATCAAGTGAGAATATATTATATCATTTACAGCAGATTCAAAGATGGCGGCCCAAACTGATACCAACCATAAATGGATTGACAGTTCATACACATTAAGATGGCAGACCAAGTAGACGAGTCTGAGTAAAAC
>JAGTTH010006848.1:0-26725 GCA_022606485.1 Agraylea sexmaculata | reverse complement strand
GGCAAAACGCTAATCAAATATAAAAAATACTTGTTGAAATTAAGAATATGATAGTTTAAGTAAATATTTGTTGAATATAATGATTGATCATAATTTTCTATTGACAAATTTTTCAGATTTTATACATATTTTCAATAAAAAATAACAATGTAGGTCATGAATATAAATGCAGTTTCTAACAGCTGCTGTTTGATTTCAGTTGTTATCCAATTAATGACTCATTGTTATAAATTCATGGTCAATTGATCATTTATAACCTCCACATACGCATTTGATTTGTTCAATATGATTTATATAAGACAAGTGGATCATATTACAAACAAAGGTCGTATATCATATACAGGATTGATTTAAATTAATTGATAATATTTTTGAGGGTCGTAAAATATCGCAAAAATATGTAAAAAAAAATTTCGATGATTAAAAATAGTTCCATCTTGGTTCAAGTAGGTGTAGTGCTCTTTGAAACGTGTTTGGGCCACCATCTTGGAATCAGTTGTTTGTGTATTGTATCTGTTGAATACTTTAGGAATTAAGAAATTATTTTTTTAACTTTCAATTAAAAATAAAAAAATCACTTATTTTTGCATCATCCCCTGAAATATTCTCAGTTTGTTCAAATCCACCCTGTATACTGTATTATTTTTTTTTTATAAATTATCTTTTTAATCGTTCATAAAAATAATGTTTTATCATAATTAATTTAACAGGGATTATTATTTATTTAGTTTTTTTATTGCATCGATTCATAATCATTTATTTTAGTTCAATAAAAATAGTATATTTCCTTATTTCATTTTTATACATTCTTTATTATGTTTATTAAGTACATTTTTATTCGTTTTCACCATTATTTCTTGAAATAAGAATAAGCAACTAAAAAATCTAAATAAAATGTAAAAATAGTTTATCGACAAAATTGAACGTTTGGAAAAAAGCAATACAGCTTTTTCTTAACACTTTTATGGTCAAAAAGCATAGACTATTCATATTATCAAAAAAAATGAATTCATTTATTTATTATATTGTTGACTACCAAATAATTAATAATAAATTAGTCAATAATTTATTTCTTGCAGTCGCACTTAACGATGCATTTTCCTCCCTTGTGTTTCCTAATGTATCCAGATTTACATGCACAACCTGGCTTAGTTTCTTTACACCTGTATTTTCCAATATTATCGCATTGTTCTGGACAAATTGGAGATTTTTCACTCCATACTTCATTACAGCCGCATTTAGGTTTGGGAGTGGCTGCAATTAAAAAATATATAAATAAAAAAATCGGTTATATGTATAGATTATCGATTTATACTTACGACATTCTGATTCTTTAATACAAGTTGCATCAGTTTTGCTCTTTTTAATAAATCCAAGTCTGCAATAACATCCTTCGGGATAACAACTCTCATCACAGATTGGATTTCTTTCATCACAACTTCCAACACAACGTTTGCATGACAAGTATTCAGAATTTGGATCCTCGCAATTATTCGCTATCGATAATAATTAATCAGTATTATAATTTATTGATTCATATGATATTATTAGTGGTCCTTACGACATAATTCAATGGGGATGCAAGTTTCATTTGTGGCACTTTGGCTAATATATCCAATTTTACATTGACAACCATGTGGACAAGTATCTACGCATTGTGGATTTCTATCATCACAATTTGGCTTACATTGCAAACAAACACTAAACTCTGCATTTGGATCTGGACATGTGGGAGCTGGAAAAATGAGGATATTAAATTCATTATATTAATTATGTACAACATTACTTACGGCAATTAGCTTCAGGAACACAATTTCCCGCGTCATCCCTTAAATATCCCTCACTACAAACACACCCTGAAGAACAGGTAGGCCCGAAATATGAACAACTAGCAATTTTGAATGGTTCACTACAGGTATTTAAACAGGGATTTATCCCACATTCAGTATACTCTTCATAAGGACCAGTACATTCAACTTAAATATAATATTTGATTGATTAATTGCATTTTCATCAGAATAAATATACTCACTGTGTGGTGGGGAAAGAGCTGATGTTAGTTGCAATAAGGCAACAATTAATAACAATGACTTCATATTATGGTTGTCTGGATAGAAATGATAGCAATTTCTATAGGTTTAGGTGTATATATTTCTTTGAACAAGTGCTTTCATATAAAATGCGTATTATCTTGTATCGGTTATTTACGACTGGGAGATCTAAATTAATATTAATAAAATCCCAAACGGTTTCTTGTATTGTAAGGTAAATACTGATTATTAAGTCTGTGACCTGTGTAACTAGTTATAGTTAAGATCACCGACAGACAATTAATTAACACGTTGTTGTGCGACGACAATAAAAAAACAAATTTTGTAAAAAAAAGTCATATTTTGAGTTAGAGATGCATCTGTATATGTTTTTTATTACTTTATCCTACTGCCAAAATGCACTTAGTCGTAAAATCAAAAAAATAACTAAGTCAAATTTACATTTATATTTTTATAAATCTGGTACTAATGCGCGATTATCTCAAAACTATGAAATATGACTAAGTGCATTTTAGCAGTGTACCCTCTATATATAAATAAAACAAATTATTAAAATCAAAATAAACATTTGTAACAAAAAAATTAGACATGTGTATGAATTTTATATAAGATGTCCTTTTATAAAATTTTGTGTCCTTATTTATCATATTTTGAATTATACGTCGACTGAAGATGTATATCAATATTAACTTAATAATATACGTCTATGTAAAAGACACGGTGCTTTTTTACTCCATACTTCATTACAGCCACACTTGGGCTTTGGAGTTGCTGAAATTAAAAATGTATATAATAAAAAAACGTGTTAAACTTTTTTTTCTGATTCTTTAATACAAGTTGGGTCAGTGTCGCTCGTTTTAATAAATCCAGGTTTGCAATAACATCCTTCAGGATAACAGCTGGCATCGCAGATTGGATTTTTATTATCACAGCTTCCGACATAACGTTTGCATGTCAAGTATTCGGCATTTGGATCCTTGCATTTCTTAGCTGGAATATAAATATATTATTTAATATATTTAAAGTTTATGAAAGTGCAGTTTCTTACGACAGGAGCATTCTGGAACACAAGTGCGATCGTTGATGCTCTTTCTTATGTATCCTTCCTTACATTCACAACCGGGAATACAAATAGCTGGACAAAATACATCTCGTACATCGCATGAACCCTTACAAGACTTACACTCGTAATATTCCTCATTAGGGTCAATGCATTGTGGGGCTGAAATTATATAGATTAATACTTTAGGATATTTTTATAGAAGGTACATCCCTTCATTGCTAAAGAAACAAGCATCAGTTCATATATTATTCGCCATACCATCGTGATGTTTGAAATGCAATTTTTATTATTGGATAATATGGTATCTAAGGCTCGGCATATATGTAGTAGTGGCCGCCATTTTTGTGCCACTTCTATAGATAAGTTCATCTTTATCTATCCACTTTTGTGAACCACAGCCACCACAGAACCAACCACAGAACCAAAAAAAAAAACAAGTATGCATTGAAGAACAATTTATTTTAAAATTTGACTAATTACAGTAATCGTCATTTCTTCTATCATTTTTTCTGTCATCGTCGTAGTACTTTCCGTAATTATCACGGTCATCGCGGTCGCCATCATATTTGGGCCTAAAGTCATCGCGCTTGTCGTCATATTTGGGCCTAAAGTCATCGCGATTGTCGTCATATTTGGGCCTAAAGTCATCGCGCTTGTCATCTGTATCGAAGATTTTCTTGATTATATTCTTCTTCTTTGCGATGATTTTCGGTATTAAGCCGCGTTTAAACTCTCCCGATCCCGCTGAAATTAAAACATTATTAATACTTAAATAAAACAGGTAGTAATATTATTAGATAATAAATCTTACATTTATCACAGTCATCGAAGAGTCCTAAAGTGGCCGTAGAATAATGTACGAAGGCTAATAAAAGTATGAGGAATACTTTGAAGTGCTTCATCTTGAAACTCAATGAGTGGATATTTTTTTTCGTGGCTTATATACTCAGCAAATTCAATGATTTATTCACAATAAATATTGACTATTGCTAAAAACCATCTTTCAGAATGTCACATTGAATTGAACTGAACTGAATAAATAATTAAATACATATAGGGTGTTTTCTTTATTAATCTATTTATATATAAATACGTTCGTATACGAAACGAGGGTTTTTTTAGACACAACAACGTGTTAATTTATTACCTGTCGGTAATCTTAACTTTTACTAGTTATACAGGTAACCAAATTAATAATCAGTATTTACCTTACTATACAGGAAATCAGAGTAAATCTGGATCAAGACGATCGATCGGGATTTTATTAATATTAGTCCCGATCTCCCAGTCATAATAACTGATCAAATAATTTTTTTTTGGACTAAAGCGGGATTTGAAGTATATAATTTTAGTAAATAAATGTCAATAACCGATTATGCGTATAATGATAAATATTTCCAATTAAAAATTAGTATTTTAAAAAAAGCTTCAAGGAACGAACTTTCAACAAAAACTTTCAAGGAACGAACCTACATAGTAGTGCTCCAGCGTATAATATCGTAAATTCAAAAAAAAATCTCTGTGCTGTTAAGTGTTTATGGAACTGAGCCACATGAACTGAGAACTGAGTCAAAATCGAATAGAATATCTGGTAATGAGATTGGATTTATATTTGTCGATTATTGAGGATATGCAAAAATAGTCCTTATCATGTATGACATGTGGTACTGCTTCATCGCAAATTCGTTTGCCGTACATATGTTTACGAAATGTATGAAACATCAAAAAAATATTGATTTTCAATCATTATTGATCCTTTTAAGTGGGACTTTTTCGAAATAGTAAAATAGTCCTATTTGACCGGCAACTAATGTAGATTCATCTATTATCTATAACACATTTCATGTCTCTGTCAATAGAAGGTATTTAATCGTAAATTGTTATATTTTTAATAATAATTAAACCGAGTGACACGTGACAGGCAGTGTTACTAGATTGAATATGTGGCTCAGTTCCATAAAGACTTAAGAGCACACAGATTTTTTTTTTGCACTTACGATATTATACGCTGGAGCAGTCATAATACGATCGTACTCACGGAATTTTTCTATGGGGATACAAACTGGATCTGCAACACTCTTCTTAACATATCCTTCCTTAAATTCACACCCAGAAACACATGAAGCAGGAGCAGGACATACATTTAGATCGGAACAATAAGGTTTGCAAGGCTTACATTCTTAGTATCTAGCATTGGGATCATTGCATACGACATAATCACAAGCTGCTATTAATTTCATAGATTATAGTATTATTTAAATATTTAGATTAACATAATACTAACCGCATGGCTCGTCCGGTGGATAATAACTTGCTTATGATAAATGACGATGAAAAAAATGATTTATTTTATTTTTCAATTGAAGATGCTGTGTAAAAGCACTACTGATTTTATCATACATTTATCTCACATTTATATCTGGAGAGAACAAATTTCTTGTATTTGAAAACGTGTGACCTTTCAAGGTGAATCCATTAGCGATTGATAATATTTAACTTATTTATAAGAAAATACATAAATCGTGATGAAAGCAACTTTCAGATGAGTTTTAACTGTTTATCTGTCACTTTTCGTTCATTCTAATAACATTGCGTTGCTTGAAATATTCAATGACAAATTTAATAATATGTCACTTTGAAAACAATGTAAAAAAAAATTTGCTGTCTAGTTTCATTTCAAATACATCTTTATCTATGCAGTTTTATGAACCACAGCTGGCAAATAAAAAAAAACAAAACAAGTGTGTATTGAAGAAAAATTTATTTGAAAATTTGACTAATTACAGTCGTAATCATTTCTTCTATTCAATTTTTTTGTCATCGTCGTTGTACTTATCACGGTTGTCATCGCCGTCGTCGTCAAATTTGGGCTTCAAATCAACGGGCTTGTCTTTAGCGAAGGCTTTCTTGATTGCATTCCTGTTCTTTGCGATGATTTTCGGTACTAAGCCGCGTTCAAACTCTCCCGATCCCGCTGAAATTAAAACATTATTAATACATATATATATATATATATATATATATATATATATATATATATATATATATATATATATTTATATATATATATATATATATATATATATTATATATATATATATATATATATATATATATATATATATATATATATATATATATATATATATATATATATATATATATATATATATATCAGGTAGTAATATAAATAGATAATAAATCTAACATATATCATTGTCATCGAAGAGTCCATAAGTGGCCGTAGAATAATGTACGAAGGCTAATAAAAGTATGAGAAATACTTTAAAGTACTTCATCTTGAAACTCAATGAGTGGATAATTTTCTTCGTGGCTTATATACTCACCAAGCTTAATGTTTTATCCACATTAAATATTTATTATTGCTAAAACACATCTTTTAGAATGTCACATTGAATTGAACTGAACTGAATAAATAATTAAATACATATAGGGTGTTTTCTTAATTAATCTTTTTATATACGCAACGAGGGTTTTTTTAGACACAACAATTTTTGTTTATTACCTGTCGGTAATCTTAACTATTACTAGTTATACAGGTAACCACATTAATAATCAGTATTTACCTTACAATACAGGAAATCAGAGTAACCTTGGATCAAAAAGATCGATCGGGATTTTATTAATATTATTTCCGATATCCCCGAACCTTGAACAGTCCACAATAATTCTTTCAAATTTAAGTGAACTGATAGATTTAACCAGATTTTGCCGTAAATCACTCGTATACAACATTGTTTTGAAAATTCTTGTTTAATGGCTATTTTTAAATGTGAAATCAAAAATAAGTAAAGAAATCTTTTGTTACTTTGAAGGTTTTAAAAAATCCTTTAATGAAAGCTGTCTTTTATATTTAATTAAAAGTGTCGAACAATAAAATGAATCGATCACATAGTTAAGAAGAAACTATTCAATAAAAAATGTATTTAAATTGAAATATTGAGAGAGCAATCATACAAAAGGTTCATTTGCATATATCAAGAACAAACACATCTGAAAGATGTGTATTTAATGAACTCTTGATTAATTGTAGCTAATATTTATTATTACACAGATGTGTCCACGTTTTTGAAATAAAAGGTTTAGTGAATAAATTTAACTATTTTTTTATTATTTTATCAGCATCACAACAGAAATTAAGTTCTAAATGTAGATTATCAATAATATTATGGAATATACAAGCTAGACAGTAAGAAGTGTTTTTAGGTAAATTTGCGCGACTGTATTTTTTGTTGAAATTGAAATAATTTGTGAGCATTGTTGACAGTAAAAGGAATATTGCACAATGATAAAAAGTTTTGCTATCATTAATAAGCTAAACTATCATATAATTATTTATCACTGATAATGTTGACTACACATTTAATATAAAATTTTTTATATTTATTACAAAAATACCAAATCTCAGGAATTTTGATATAAATGGAATGTTGATGCGAATACATTTTTGATATTTGGTTTGTATAAATATTCAATAGATTTTTTTTTCTAATGCAAATGTATAAATAGGAAATTATATTTATAGCAAAGTAAATTGCACAAATATTGGAGTACTGTTGATTTAAAAAATTGAGGAATGTGTATTAAATATTATCTTTGGTATTGAGTTGAACAATTTCAATAGGTTAATTCAGTAGAATGTAAAACAAAGCCATTTAATTAAATAATACTAAATATTATGTAAGATTAAGTTTTAAAAGCATGAACTACATTTAAACATCAAGAACAGTAACAATAGACAAATGAAAAATTTTCAGAGGAGAAGAGTGTTGAATATTTGAGCTTCTTTTTAAACGGGGGTTCCAAAATCTGGATCGCCTTTACCTTCAACAACGATATCTTTGGATATTGTATAGTTGGATAGCGAAGTTCTCTTGGGATGGGATGGTTTCTGAATCTTTTCGTGATGATGATGATCGGTATCTGCTTTGTTTGATGCTGGCAAAATACAACTGTTTCCATATTTAGAAGATTTTGGTACACACATTTCATAATCATTGAGCATCATTGATTTCTCTAACTTCCCCAACGCTAACTTCAAAGTAGCATCAATATCGACGTCGCTATTACCATCAAGATTTTGAGAACTCTTCATTATGCTTTCGAGCATCGGATAAATGTCATTGATTTCAGTTTCGATTTTTTCCTGTCTCTCTTGACTGTTCGTCATGGCAGCTGCAGCTTCTGCAAAATTCTTTTGGGAAGTCACCGTTCCTGATAATACATTTGTATCAGTATTAGCCATCTTTAGATTCATGTCGAAGTGATCTGTGTTTTGTAGCAGAGTATTCATATCTTTCAAAGGTATATGAATTACATCCGGTGGCGGAGGCACACGTTTGGCTGAACCTATTCTAAATCCCCTATCTTTCAAACTTAACTTTCTGACTGATTTTTCAGACTTGTGATGTAAGTTTATCGATTTATTGGGTTCTAAATTATCATCAATATTTGCAGACGGCATAGTCTTATTGTCTTGTTGAGATTTGGGCATGTTCAATTTATCATTTGAATTATTCGGCTTAAGTGTTACCACCATACTTGAATCGGGCTTAAGATTGGGGAGAGCATGTTCTGTGGTAAATTTCAAAGGCAGATTATTTATATCATCGGCTTGCTTATGAGAATTTTTCATATCGTTTGTTTCAGATTCCAGTTCAGAGCTGGTATCGTTAATAAGGTTGCTTTTGAGTTCGATAGATGAATTTTTTTCACGCTTTGATTTGTCAAAAATTGACTGTATTGTCTTCACACCAAATTTGGAAGACATATCGTTGTCTTTGTGATATCTTTTGTCAGGCTTGACTTCTCGGACAGGTGAATCCATATCAGATGTGTTGGCATTATTAATGGCTTGATAAGCTCCTTTGCTTTTCCAATCACAAGCCTTCACTCGCTTTTTCTTTGTCAGTTTGACTTGTGGTTTTTTACCATGAACGGGAGTGGTTTCGACTGAATCATCAGGAGATCCGCTGGATCCATCGAAATTATTTTTTATATCATTGACTAAGCCTTGATACTGTTTCAAACCAAACGGTTTTAGAGTGGAAAGCTTGGGATAAAGATAACCAACATTTTGGTTAATTCTACTTTCTTTGTCGTAACAATTTTCAATTTCAATAAGCGTAGGATCGGCATTCAATGTCTTCCTATCATTTAAATCCAATACTACATCTAGGGGATTGTTCTTTAATTTTGGATCTTTAAAAGGACTCATTTTAAGTTTTGCTAAGTCAGATTCAGGTGCGGTTTTATCAGGTGAAGACTTAATATCAATTAATAGATTATCATTTCGAGTCTGACCCGTGCTGCTTTTGAGATCTTCCCCGGAACTAGGAGGATATTTTAAATCATCAAAATTACATTGTTGATTATAAGCAGGAGGATCGGAAGAATTGATGATATTATCACTAGATGTCTGCATCGGAGAACTGACACTTTCTGAATTTGAATAAGATTCTGGTTCAATGGTGTTTTTGACTTTGTCCACAATTGTGATATTCACAATATTAGCCTGGTTTGAAGCTTCATTCAAATTATCATTTATGAAATCGTCGGGATATATTTGACTGTTATCCGTACAAGTTAAAATCGGGTTATCTATCTCAGTCTCAATTTTTATTGTATTGTCATCCATGTCAAGGATTGAATGTTGAATAGATTTGTTGTTAGTTGCCGTGTTGTATTCCCCATATAGATTTTTATATCCACTCATTTTGTTTTGTCTAACGTTGTAAGCGTTGTCCTCAAATCTGTTGGGGGAGAAGTTGGAGTTATTGTCATAGTATGTATTTTGTGTGAACCTCGGGTGCTGTGAATATTTGTGCGCTTGAATATTGTAATTAAAATTGTTTTCTGGTGTTTCCATATATTCACTGTTATCTGATCCACTTCTGTAAAAAATATTCAATTGATACAAAAAAGCTGTTATTGAGATGCAAATTATTAATTTGGTTTATTTATTGACCTATCTAAATGAGTGTGTGGTACATCTTGATGTGGATCTGGAGTTCTCGGAGCTGTTGGTGTTCTTTCACCAGCACCATCTTCAATAGGAAACACCGGATATCTGTGGAATAAAAATAAATTTTATTTATTACGATCAGTGTTTTTTTAAATATATTCAAATAATACTAACTGGAATGTATATCCGTCTTCACTCAATGAGTTTTCATCGTCAGAATCTTCAGCAACAAACTGTACACAAAGAACACAATCTCCAGTCTGATTTTGTAAAATAGACACTGCTTCTTTATGACATGCCTAAAATAAATAATTTTAATACATAAAAAAATTGGTCCTTACATACATACATATATATTTACATGATGGATATTTAATCGGAAAGAATATTTCAAATAAAAAGAGGAGGCATCAAAAATATTGAATATTTAATAATTATTTTTTACACTTAATTTTTATCAAATTTCAGATCTTGGTTATTTGTTAGTGATAACCATTTTTTATATAGTTAATAATAAAATATTGCTATCAGTACATATAAACTCGAAATTAAAAGGGCCATTAAACTTACGGGACACCCAAAATGATTAACTACACATATAATGTTTTTGTTAATATTTTTTTGTGATATCCTATCCCCCCTTAAAATTTAAAAGTTTTCAATATAACTGATGGATGACACATCCAAAATATAAAGAAGTGATGCTTATTTTGAAGTTTGGGTTAAAAAAGTTTAAGAAATAATAGAAATGTAAATGTAAAATGATATTTTTAATAGATTATGATTATTTCAATGAGTATATTATAAATACCTGTCTTAAATCAATATTATTCACTGAAAGAATAGCATCACCGACATAAAGCTGACCGGTATGAGCGGCCGGTCCATCGGCTTCAAGTTCGGAAATCAAAATAGGAACTCCATGTTCCCTACCTCCCTGAAATATAATATTATTATCAATATGCTAATGTCGAATTAATGAAATCTAAGCTTGTGGAATACCGTAATACTAATTCCCAAGCCTTGATGATGTTTCCTCGGTACACGGACATAGCGAGGCTCGCCAACTCCACGCGTTCCTCTTGAAGTCATTTGTGTATCGATCTGTTCATTATTCTTCGGATGTAATTTTCTATTATGCGTGCCAGCACAACTATCAGCAGAACGACAAGCTCTCACCTAAATCAATTAAATCTGTTACCGAGCGTATGGGAAGCATGAATTAATACAATACTTACGACTGTTTTGTGTCTTTGAAGAAGTATTTCAGCTTCCAATTGTCTCCACAAGCGGTCTCGAAGTTCACCTTTCATTTCACGGCCCAACAATTGTAATTGCTGTATACGACCTGCAAGCTCCTTATCCAAATATTTAGCAGCCAATCTGAAATTGATTAAAATTAAATCAGCACCATATTATTTTATGAAAGAAACATTTAATGAACTTCAAATATTTGGAAATAGTAATATTATCATGAAGTATGGTTTCGCGGCCGTATTCAATATGATTGTGTAATAAGAGTTTGTTAGTGAGTCGTGCTAGATCTGATAGTATAGGTGCATGTACAAATAGACTAGCGTACACGCATACGCACCGCACGCACACACTCACGTTACACTATTATATTGAATACTTATATTTAAAAAATATATATTTTAAAATATTTGAATGCATCTCAGTTTGTGGCATTGTTATAGCTAAATGGGAATAAAAAAAGACCGACACACTAACAGTTATGAATTATTTGTATGTATTTAGGAATATCATTTGCAGCCCGCCGAAATGTTTACAATTAGAACAACATTCAAACTGATTGAGACAGGCTTACAAAGCAGAAAAAATCTTAAACTTTTTTCAATTGAATAATTAAACAAGCAGATTTAGATTTTTCATAATATATTAAATACTACTCCTTTCTTAAAAATATATTAAGTTCATTAGAAAACATATATTGTAATAAATTTACCTGGCACCATAAACTTCGCTATGCAAAGCTAAAATAGTATCTCTGAGGGCGATATTTTCCCTAAAAAGGTGGAGGGACTCACATTTTAAATGAGTCATTTCATAAGTTATCCCGTCGGTAATTTCACGATCTGAAAATTATTAAATATTTATTAAAATAATATGAATAAATAAATTTATTTAACATACGTCTATCAGCAGGTGGAAGTCGACCGTAGTAGCGATTCTCTAGTATATTATTCTTTGTCTTGCAGTCTATTAGCTCTGTTCGTAAATTGATCAATTCAGCCTGAAAAAAATATTAAAAATATGCATATTAATAGTAATCATCGAAATATTTGATTTTAAATTTAATCTCAAAGGATCATTTGATTTTAAATTTAATCTCAAAGGTAAGACTGATTATACTTTGTATCTAAAGAAGCAGACACTTCCTATCTTTAATACAAAATATCAAATGGTGTTTAAAACTGCTTTATGTTCTCAACTACAATTTACTACTTATCGTAAATAAACCTCACACATTTCACACGAACTTTGTTGGCGGACATAACTAAGATTTATATTAAAATAAAAAAGATATCGATGATTTATTCGTTACATCTGGATTTGCTTAACTTTGGCATTGAAAAATTAATGCTTTGATTTAAATTGGTTCTACGAAAAATATAATAAACATTAGTGGCAGCTATCATTCAATATTATTTATAAATAAATATGGTAATAGCTTTAAAGAAACTCACCAAAATTAATATCTACATTTTTTAATCATAATTGTTTTTTCGATGCCTTGTAAATATCTCTTTTCCACCAATTCTGCCGCCTATAGGGCTTTTGCAAGAGCGACCTTATATGGAAACATATAAAATATTGCCTCCTACACTCATAATTAACATTTCTTATTTATTTTAATTTTAAACCGTTTCTTGTCTTGTTTTGTAAAAAAGCTCTTACGAGCATTAACATGCAATTAAATTAATTTAAAAAAAATACTGATTAAAAGTCCATCCTGTATATGATAAAATATCACATAGATTTAGAGCTTTTCATTTTTTCCTATTTGCACAATATTTTTATTTTATACCGTTTATTGTCTTTTCTGTAAAAAATCTCTCATGAGCATTTATGTGCACTTAATTCAATAAATAAATATTTTACTGATTAAAAGTCCACCCTATATATGATAAAATATCACATAAATTCAGAGCTTTTCCTGAATATTCCCCCATCTCAAATAATATCGATTCGTTTCATGTGAAAAGGGATAAAAGAAGTTTTCACACAAAAGAATGATTTGTTTGTTTGTTCTTTTGGTTTGCTACAATATTATTCGAATATGCACTTTGGGTTTATTTTGGTGTGACCCAGTTCTATTTATAGCCATTTATATCATTATTTTGAGGTACTTATTGATATAAAAAAATATTTTTGGATTAATTAATATAAAAAAAAACAATTATGGAAAGTGGATGTAACAATAGATGAATTGGTCAAAATCTAATCCAAGCTTTATATTATTGAATGCATTAAACGAACCGTTCGTAATTCTATACTTTGACCATCTGACCAGCTTTCGATTGTTCAAATAAACAAACATTACTAATAAAGAGGTCAGATATTATTTATTATTATTATATATAGAGGGGGGCTTAATGTTAATAGGAAATCGAACATTACCGAGCAGGGGGAATTGCACATTTAGGATATTCACATTATTAACAATTATCCTACATAAAATCAATTGATTTGTGTTTTTTTTTTCTGCCAGAGTTCACTTGATGATTCAAAATTGATAATTCCAAGAACCAAATGGTTGTTGCTTGAAGCTACATTATCGAAGATGACTCAGAAACCTCTTAAATGCTAATATCATCGAAAATATTATACCACACTAATAAATCAAGCAAATCATTTTTTATCAAATTTATATAATACAAATATAACACGTTTTACTATAGTAGGTAATAGAAATGATATTATACAGAGTGGAACTGAATTGGCTGAGAATATTTTAGGGTATCGCAAATATAAGCGAAAATAATATTTAATATTTTTTATAATATTTAAATGCTTTTGGAATCGAGTTTGGGCCCACCCATCATGAAATCAGCTGTTTCTGTGAAGTACGCAGTAGTGCCTGTCGCGTGTGTATTGTGTCTTTTTTAAATTAATATAAAAAAAATATATAAAATATAAATTTCGCTCATATTTGCCATACACTACCTCACCCTGTATAATAGGGTATAAAATCGTCTATATATGCGACTAATTGAGACCAACACAGATGAAAGAGAAGAGTTATTTATTAATGCGACTATTAAAAATCATTAAGAGCAGATTTTAATTGCGTTACACAATCAAATATTTAAAGGTATTTATTTTATACTTTTTAGTATTTATTATAAATTAACATTTGATTGCAGTAGTTTCCTCATGTGTGAATTGAAAGCTCTTAAGTCATGTTTTAATTTAATGATTTAGAAGAAATGCTTATTTGTTGCATTTCTTTACGATGGATTTCGGCTTTGGATTCTGAACGTCTCAAAACCGCATCCGTCGTCCCTAAATTACAGGGAAAAGTTCAGTTTAAATTGATTCAATCATAAGAGATGACTTCTGAGAAAATGATATATAATGAATATAATAAACAAAGCCAGGGAAAAATTTATCGGAGAGAAGTCGACATTAATGATGATGCCGTCAATCTTACTTCTCTTACAAGCTGGAAACACCTCGAGGTGAAGCTGCTTGTCACATTAACTTGTAGTCTACTATTAATAGGTTATGTACTATATAAAGTTATAATCTTAAATTTAAACGACACTGAGAGCCAACGTGGTTAGTCTACTACTATAAGGCAGAACCTATTTAAAATAAAGTTCATATTAAACCAACAAACAATGACAGTTTCCATACTTTTTCAAACAAAACATCAGTTATTACGATTTGGAGGTCGGGACTAAAATTAGTAAAATACTGATCGATTGCCTTGATCCAGGTTTACTCTGATTTCCTGGATTGTAAGGTAACTAAAAGTATTAAATAAGGATTATTAGGATAAGTAAGGATTGTAAGGTAGTGATAGTTAAGATCATCGACAGACAATGAATTAACACCTTGTTGTATCTAAAAAAAAACCAAATTTGTTATAAACCTATTAAAAAGGCTCCTGAATTATATTAAAATCCAGAATAATTGTATCGAGGAAAATTTACCTTGATTCTCTGGATTATTAAATGAGTAATAAGGTGATTATTTATGAAGATTGCTATTAAGCTATTAATAAAAGTAATAAAATTAATATAATAAAGCCCCTAAAACAATCTGGAATTTTATTAAATTTATATACACGGACATTTGTAAAT
The DNA here is from genome assembly GCA_022606485.1 of Agraylea sexmaculata. Taxonomy (NCBI): domain Eukaryota; kingdom Metazoa; phylum Arthropoda; class Insecta; order Trichoptera; family Hydroptilidae; genus Agraylea; species Agraylea sexmaculata. The sequence continues at coordinate 11,296 of JAGTTH010006848.1, read as the reverse complement.
AACACTAAGATTATAAGGTTTTTTACAAGTAAACAGTTTTTTTTTAAATTTATAATATATATTACTATAAAATAAGAATTCTATGCAATATCCCAGTTTTGTGTAATATATTAAATTGTTTATGCACTATTTTCTTTGTTTTGTTAATGACTTAATAAATAATCCAAATCGTTAAAATACGCGACGTTAATTTTAACTTGATATTTAAATACAGGTATGTACTAGGATAAATATTGTTTCAATTAAAAATTGAAACTGGTTATAATTACGCATTTTAAAAGAAGCAAACAAGGAGAAAGCTTTATGTACCAGGAATTAATTCAAATGCACTTTTCTTGTTTTATGTATTGAATTTAGTTTGTTGATAAATATAAATAAATATGCTGTTATCTTTCAAAAGTTGCCGACGAGAGCTTTTTATCGAATACCACATTTTAATACATTCAAAGATCGACGAGATAATATTGAAATACTGTTATAAATTGGCAGTGCAAACAACGAAATCGATCAAAAAAAAATTTAATGGATATCGCCAGTGCAATCACGAACGATAATTTACAGTTTGCACACCAAAAATAAAAGTAAAACACCTCGAAATGACAGTGAAGTAAAACAACGGATGAGAATTCGTCAACCCCGAACTTTAATTAAATTATCTTTTCAATTCGAACAGGATTTGAATCCAGACTAGGGCGTTTGTGGGTATTTATTTTGAGCTATTTTTAGTGTAATAAAAATAAGTATTGAATTGTGACGAAAAGCGGTACATTTACGAACTGTGCGTACAAGTTATTTCCTTTGTCACGTTTATGAGTCGTTTTACTTCATTGTTCGTTCCTCGTCTCGAAGCAATAAAATATCAATTATAGCAGCGAGACAAAAGAGTATTTGGGCTCATGATTCCAAGGTTTCAGATCCCTGTCTCCAAGTTGGTGACGAGAGGTGATCGTGAGAGAAGAAACCCGTTTCGAAGAATTTTAAGAGCTGGGCTTCCGAAATTGAGGAGAACGAAGCCTTTGTATGCAAGACGCATATATTGGCGCCTCATTGTCTCCGACGTGATTGCATGAAAAAAATCAACATTTCAGTAGCCGAAGTATATAAAATAAATAAAAATATAATCGGTTAAGGGGCTCTTTGGGTCAATGTCCTGTTTTTCAGTCGTTTATTTATGTAAATCTTACAGGATAACAACGCAAGATATGAATTACTTACAGTTTAATTCATAATGCGAACATTGATATATTATTGAAGGACAATTGAGACATTCAGTTCCTTAACCACGAACATAAGATGATGTATATTTTATTATTATTTGAAAAATATAAATAACTGCTCATGAGCACAATTATAATTTGACTTTAACTCATTGATAAAAAGGAGTATTGAAATTGTGCATATTATATTCAACAAAACAATTTATTTCCGTACTTTAATCATTTATATTTGTTGATAATATATGGAAGAATTAATAATGTTAAGTATGCATATACATTTTGATAATAGTTTCCTTTAATATATTATAAAATTAGTTTTACACGAAACTGGTCAATGTTGAGTTTGTAGCTATGGAACTGAACGCCTTATCGCGAAATCTTCAGTAGAATTATCATTTTATACCAAACATAAAAATGAAGAACTATTAACGATATTTTGATAATCGAATCCGTTAAAAAATAAATAGGCAATAATTGAAAAAAATAAACTTGATTTGGAAGGTTTTAATTATGACCCCCACAAATATTTCATATAAAGCCATAATCTCATTTTTACATCATATACAGAAGTTAAATAACGAATCCTAACAATTAATAAATATAATTAAATAAGAAAATAAACACGGTGAGTTTTTATATACCTACTACAAAGTGTGACTTATTATTATGTAATTTACTTGTTGAACTTTAAAACATATTATTGCAATTCTTATAGTAAAAAATGTATACATAAAAATTGCAATTGTCGTGTATAGAGGACAGTAAAAAACCGTACAAAGTAAACTTTTGCAATAATTTTACAATAAGAATTTTATATGATAAATATTATTATTAGTATTTGAATAACACTAAAAATGGATTATATTGATATATGCTACTATTAAATTGACAGTAATAAAAAGAACGATTTTTTTCCTGTTATATAAATCCATACGATTTCTTCAGTATATTTTTACATACTATACAACACATTTGTAATTCTATTACTCATTTGGAGCTGTGTAGATTTATTTTTAAATTATTTTAAGGGTTAATTGATAGTAAATATTTTCGTGTGTAGGTTCTATAAATAATTTTAAAATGAATATTATATTATAATTTAATCAAAGTCCACATGCAGTATTATAAAGCAAGCAATGGGAGTTCTCTAAGCACATATGCCAGTCTTATTCGACCACACACAGTACAACAGAATTAATCTTCTCACAGACACGAACCCGTCAATTATGCTAAATTTTCAATACAATAAAAATCAAAAGACATATAAAATAATCTGAGAGAACATTTAGGTACTATAAAGTCAACGGAATGCCAGATAATCCACTTTGAATTGAATCGAGTACGCCATTATTTTATACCGCCAATGTCCTGAGGAAAATGTGATGATATAAAAAAATATTTGAAGATTAAAATTAAGATTATGAAATGCTTATTTTATATAATTAAAGATTTGAATTAAATTATATTTATATAAAAATGCAAACATATGTAACAGCATACAAATTACATCAAACTACAGTAGATGAGTTAATATTGATAACTTTTTTGTATATTTTTTTCAGTATGTTATAAAAATAATAATTTTAAGCAAGAGTCCTTCACACTTTTAGTTATTTAATTTATTCAATATTAATATTTACGTCAACATACAATTTCCCAAACTCCTTTTCATTATTTTGTCTAAATTTATGTATGTATTTTTTTGTAATTTATAAAATCTAAAAAGTAAACCTTTTTATAGAAGGAAGGAAGCAACTTGCTTGGGAATGACTTTGTGATTTATTCATTGTATTGATGTAGTCTCTTTTATTGGGGATATAAAATATATGACCAATTAATATCGTGGGCATTCTTTGCAGACTGTGTAACTCCAAAATATTTGATTTTATTTTATTTTAACGCCACGTTGTGGGAATTTCAAAATTGTTATTTAGCAAATATCAAAATTTTATATAGGTTTCATTAAATAAATGTTGAATTATCTTAAATAATTAAAAAAAATATATATATTTTAAATAATAATTTTTTATTTATTATATATATATATATATATATATATATATATATATATATATATATATATATATATTGTGTATAAAATATTGTGATTTAAAAAAAAAATTATATGTCTGCATCTTTAAAATAGAATCATTTTTTTTATTTTTCCTATAAAATTTGGCAAAATGGACTTATGACCATATAATATGGACGATATGTGTTACTAATAATACAAAATGCTCCATAGATTACTCTTATTTCTTATGGTTTTAGAAAAAAATGTAAAACTTTACGCGAATCATCGCCAATCACATTTTATGTATGCATTTAAATTTACAAGCATTTTATGTTGTTTCCTAAAACAATTAATTCGAATGAGCAGTGTTGATGATTTGCTATATATTCATAAAATCCCTATTAATCGTCTTGTTGTTATTGGTTTACTCTGATTTCCTGGATTGTAAAGTAAATACTGAGGCGATTAGTAATAGTTAAGATCACCGACAGACAATGAATTTACACGTTATAGTGTCTAAAAAACTTCTTAAAAAGCTCCTTGTGGTGTACATATATGTATATAAATAAATAAAATAAGTATTTATAATAATTTTATTTGATAACTTTCGATGTTGTATTTTCTTTCAGGCAAATGTTTTGGTGCAACACGAATTAGCCGCTAGTAAAAAAGTAGCTAGTGCTTGAAAGTTACTGGCGTACATGACACTTGGTTCATACTCAGTCGTCGTCGAGACGCGATACAAGTCGGTTGTGTATTTAATACATTGAATATTCATAACAAATCGAAATTAAACACGCGGTGTGTTATCGAAAGTGTCTTGTGTTGAATTATTGTGAATTGACATCAAAGGTATATATTAAAAAAAAAAACACCCAAAATACCAATAATTTTTAACACTTAAAAAAAAAACAATACGCATTAAATAATTACATATTGTTATTGAATAATCATCGGATGCAATTAATTGGAGCACATAAATCACATATGAGTTACGATCGAATTTTTGTTTTTATAAATTATTTTAATCACATTTGCACAAATACTATAATTGAACAGTTCAAGCCAATTTATTGATCGAATGACTTTTTGTGCCTAAGGAATGCAGTTACTTCCCTTTGTCTTTGTTTTATTATACATTTATGTCATTGACCTTCAATTTAAAGACCAATTCAACCCTAATTATCGAACACAACCTAAAAATAAATGAAAAATCTGCAAAAAAACTATTCATACTCTTATTTGCAATCGGAGAGTAAAATAATTGCACTCAAGACTAGAATTGATAATGTTTAAATCATAAATTATTTAACATCAATCCCCTTTCATTTTATTTTTAATCATGAAACTCTAGTTTATTTAAATCTTATAAGGTATGAAAAATTATCAAAAATATATTATGGTATACAAGATTGATGGCGATTGTTATATTTTTATTTAGTTTAAATTATTTTATACGAATATTCTTATATAAATTTTACTTACACCCTGATTATGTTCATGGAAATTATTCAAAAGGTTCATTGGTATTTTTTTTAAGTAGAAAGTCTACTCCAAGTGTTGCAAAACTAACTTCATCTACAAATATAATAAATAAAGGGATTAAAAACAATTTGGGTCGTAAAAGAGACTCGTTTATTTTGTAATAGATGAACTTTTAATCATTGAGTGTATAAACAAAAATATATTTATAGTGACGTTTTTTTTATACAATTTCTTTATTAAATATAATTTGCATACAATGTTTTGATACATTATGGTTAGATGTTACAATGTTAAGTTTATAGACTTAGTCTTTTACTTATTATAATACGGAGTACAATCAATTGATATTAAAAATAATTAATAAGTCATAACATAATTTATGGGGGAAAAAATACAAAAACACACTTTTAGAACTACTATAGTGACGTTTAATATAGGATGAAATTATACTTAAATAAAATGATTGAAAAATTGTACTTATATAAATTATTTAAATAAAATTATACGGAAAACGAACACACCTTAAAAAGGTACTTAATATAACTTTGAACTTATAGAGTATTCCATAATATTTGATATAATAAAATTAGTTCAGTAACGTTTTTTTAATTTCATATTTTTTTACTCTTAATTAATGCACAATGTGAAAAACAGGTTTTAAATTACCCACAATTGTAGAGCACTGCGCGGCTTACATTTTTATTATATGATAAAATGTATTATTCTATTTGAATTTTCGAAAATTAACAGAATAATTGCATTCAAATTTAAAGTTTGTTTAAATCATTAAGGGAATCCTCGTATATTACACCCACTTGGACTCGGTCTGTGATGAAGGATAATTTTATTAACAAATTTTCTGCAATAATAATATTCCATAGAAAATGGATGTGGTTTAACTGTGCACTTATTTTAATTTTATAAAGGATATAGTATTAAGTCCACCCTGTATACACAAGTATAGTTTCGAAAGAGTTCATAATTTCACCAATAGGCGTAATTTGAAAGATATCGATTATTAATGAATGCAATGGATGCAATTTAATTGTAGTATAGAGAATATTAGTGAAGTGGGACGAGCAATGCCGAAGGGGCCCACCTATGAAGACCAGCAACACTTGTGGTAATACACAATAATAAAGAACACCATCATACCCACAGATTTCAAGTACTACAATAAATATATACAAAGAGTATGAGCCCAGGGCCCACAAAGAAAGCAACTGAATACACACGATAACAACGAGAAGCACCCCAAATATGACAACTACTAACTGGGAAACAAACCAGTGTTTAAACACTAATATACATTTTAAGGTGGCAGTTTATAATGTGGTTGATATTGATTTAAAAAAAAGGAACCATATGATTGATACAAAGCTTGAGAAATAATATGCCTGGCTACAAATACTTCGAATCCCACACAAGTAAAAAAAAGATAGATTACGTAGAGATGTACAAATCTGATTTTTGGGAAATGAAGCATTTTTAATTAAACGTATTTGGATTTATCCACCTTTATAATAAATTGATTAATATATTAGCGTAATAGTTAAGGGGATAAAGCAGGATTTAATCGGTTATTACAACTGGGAGATTTTGATATAATCTGACATGTGTAACTGCAATAGTTAAATTGACTACAAGAAGATAAATTCGTGTTAAATTAAAACCAAATTTCAAACCTTTTCTAAAGTCTCCTGGAGAATATAAATAATATATGAAAATTTGTTGAAAACAAAAAAATATATTAAAGTAATTATCCAAAAATGAAATTGATTAATACATGAAGGGATTGAAATAGGTTAACGTGCTTGTATTTGAATTTAAGGAATGAAAATTTAATAACTATGCCACGGAATCAGTGTCATAATGCCAGCTGAAAATCCACAAACTCTTCTGATTGGTTGAAATCGACAAGCCATTCATTTACTCTACACACTTGTATTAAGATTTATAATAAGTATAGACGACTTATAAAATAAAGCGGTTTCCAGGGGATTATTGCAAGTTTAAAGGGCGAAAATGGATTTAAGGATAACTATAAAAAAATGACGCGTTAGGAACTTTTAGAAGGAAATCCAAAAAAATTAGAAACATTTAATCTAAAGCTTCTAATAATAGTTATTTATATGTTGTTAATTTTACTTGTAGAAAAGAATACCACGACTTTCTGTGATTTGTTGTATTGATTATGATTTTGCAATGTGGCCATTATCTACATTCCTACTAAATTTAACGTGTATGTTCCAAATAAAAATTCATATAAAACCTAATTGAATTATATACTTTCATGTTATACAAAAGCCTTGAAAGGTTATAAATAGCTTGTTAAAACGACAGAAATAATAAAAATATGAGTATAGGGGTTCTGCCGCAAATCATATAACAAAACATCGTAAAAAGGTGGCAGCTGAAAATAGGTTTTGCATTATAAGAACTCAATGCATGAGATTTATAATATAACAATATAAAAAATAGTGTTTCAATAAATATCTACGAGACAGGTTGATTGGGCATTTGAACAATGCCGAAATATATTTTATAAAACAAACCAGGAAGGCTTGCTCGTAATTTAGATATATTTTTTTATCGAGCGGCATTTTAATATCGCCAATTTGAACTTGTGGTGTTATAAAAAGTATGTTATCGCTGTTTTATAATAAAAATGAGAGATAAAAGAATCCATTCACTAAATGGCGAGAATCTGTGTGACTGTGATTTATCAACATATAATTATACGATTTTATTTATTTCAATTGGCATATCAAGGTTTATTTTTATACCCAGGTGGGCATTTGGAAATATTGCGAGGGAATATGAAACCTCGATATTTGATATTATTGCACAATATATTTAAGATAAAATCGAAACTTGTCAATCACTTCTTTATTTGATCATATAAATTCTGGATGAGTAATTTTGAAATTTTTACACCACCGCAAAGGCTTGAAGCATGAACAGGATAAACCGCAAAAATGCAATTCCTCGCTAAAAAAAGAAGAGAATTAAAGAATTTTCATCATTTTATTGCTTTGAAATAACAAATATAATATCCTTGAATGCTATCTTAGTTTACTAGGTGATGTAATTAAACCGTATTATTTATACAATAACAACGCATTCAATATGACACAATAAGATGAGTAATGATCCAGAACCACGTTTCTAGAAATAAAGATGATAATTACATATTTTGATAAGGGATCATCAAAATATTATAGTATTATTGCAGACTTAAGAATATATTTTCATATTGATAATATATGAGAATTCGTATTATAATAATTGATATTATGTTTTTTTTTGTTTCACCGAAACGGAACATTTTTTTACCCATGAAATATTTCATAAATAAAATTCAGATATCTTGAAAAAGACTTATTTAGAAAAAAGTATATTCAATTTTAATAAATTATTTCATTAGCAGGCCATCGCAACATTATATTATTTTTTTACTCTTCATATCTAATTATTTATTAATTAATTAATTTTACAGTTCGTATTAACTGATAATGGCAACCACATTTCTTTCCGCTTCTAGTAACTAGTAAGAAGTAATTAGCCGCTGTCGATTTTTTTTCATTCATGATTTGGTTAGAAAAAAATATTTTTTTTTGTTTGGCTAAAGTCTAATAGTTGAAGACACAAAATAAAAGTGTTAATTATAATAATTATTATCATCAAAACTCTAATATTATATCTATAATTGTTGAACGTGTGTGTATGTTGTATGTCTGTACAGATCCCTTAACCATCAGTGTTACCAGATGGATTAATAATATTTTATATAATTATTTTACTAGTATTAATAAAATCTCGAAACGGGTATTTTTATGATAATTATATTAAATTGATTTCAAAATATCATTACAGATATTTAATAATGCACAGTAAATGAGAATTCCCAAAAAAAAAACAGTATTTATCTGGAAACTCGCTTTTTAAATATTGGGCTGAGTGTTGTCATCATATGAAAACCATATTAAATTATTTTATTTAAAATTTACTTTGAAAATTCAAACGTCTTCTGATAGAAAAATAAAAAACTTTAAAACAAAAATGAAATCAAAACATAAAATAGAACCGTTCTATTAAGAAGTCAAGCGAAACATATAAAACATGAACAAATTGCAAATTTAAATTTGAATTACCCTAGTTTATCATATTTGTAGACTAATTATAGCTAGGGAGCGAAAGTGCAAATACTGGTTTTGAAGAGTATTATAAATTTTTATAAAAATGTATTAATTAATAAATAATTTAAAAAATAATTTGGTTCAATGTGTATGGCCGGGTTAACAATTGAAACCGGTATTTACACTAAGTATGTAAATAATAAGAAGCTTTAAACGTCATTTTCATAAAATTATAATCATGTCTTAATCCAATGATACAAATATTTTGATATAATATTTCTCGCAAATTTATTTTTATATTAGAAAAACGATTTGAAATCGTACTCTAATAAACCTGTCGATTTGTCTTTACGAATTCACATTGATAATATTGAGACAAGTCCATTTGTCCGAGTCCTTTGGAGATTAGACACGGTGACTTGAAGTATCGCCACGATTAAAAGAACAAGAGTATTCGCATGTGTTTATAAAAAAGGACGAATACAAAATAAATGAGAAGGCGAAGAGAAAAGTGATTCATCTGGAATAAGTCGTGTTGGGTTAAAGCTTGCAATGTTTAGCCGTCAAAGTGGAACATGCTTGTTTGTTTTTCAGTACACAGACACATAACTGAAAATCTTTACATTCTTGTCTGTCTGCCCTTCGGTAAATTAGTTTTATTTTAAACACGAGTATGCCGATATAGCTAATTGACATTTGCACACGAAAATTCAATAAATTAAAACCAAACCTCGGTCAAGACGGTGGCGAAACAGGTTTTCAAGCACTGCGCGGCTTACATTTTTATTATATTCCTTTAATATATGGTAAAATGTATTATTTTATTTGAATTTTTGGATATTAATAAAACAATCTATTATCCCATGAATATAATACTTCATGTATGATAACTGTAGATGTAATATTAGAGTGTTAAAATAAAATAAAACAATGATCAAATAATAAAGCAATATTATAAAGGAAATCATCACTAGGACTAGGTTCGATTATAAGAATTCAAAGGTTTGGGTTAATAATTAAACAATATATAATTTTCACCTAATAAAATAAACCATATAATCCTATTATATGACCACAATTTTAATATTTCGATGTACTAATGAAATTACTTATATAGCCAGTTGTTATTTAAACCAATAGCTATTTTTAAAATGATCGTTCAATTATCTGCAAACAAAAAAATATGATTAATAATAAGACAACAAGAATTGAACCACAATTTATTTTAATTTATAATAATGAAAATATTTCATAACTTTTATTTTAATCGCAACTTGTAAGCGTAAAAATAATAATACTTTTATATGCACGTATTCAAAATTAATTTTTTATTTGCCAATAATTATTGAAAATTCCAGGAAAACCAACGTTGATTATAAAGGCCAGCAAAAAATCATTTATTTGCATTGCTTTATCGGTAATTATATGAAAAAAAAAACGTAAATTGTAAATAAGTGCCAATTAATCGTAAGGACAATTTATTGCCATTTGCTTTTTTATATAAAACGTTGGGTCGGTCAAAATACAAAAACGTATTTACAAAAAATCTTATTTCAGTTAAATATGCAGTTTTACTCTTAATCTCTCAATAATTTTAACTGATGAAACCCAATTTATATCAGAAGCTTAATTATTAGAATGTGTTAATTTGAAATACAAATGTTTGAATTTGAAAAATATTTATCTATCTTTGAAAACTATCAATTTGTAGATACGTTCTTTTGTTAAACTCTAATTGAGTTTTAATTAATAAGACGTGTTTCTAATTTTTGATTATTTTTTTTACGTAAATTTTTGGAATACCATGCAAATCAAATTAGGATTTATTCGAAGCGGAAATTTAATGCATTTGACATGGTGGATCCAGTTTAACTCCTGAGGGATTCAAATCATTTGTTAGATTCATTCAGTAAAGATGACTGGCGAGTATTTATACGATGACCGTCATTATGATGAATAACAAGGCTCCACTTTACCCCCATACAGTAGCTAACCCCTTCGGTCAACAATAAACCTTCCATTTATCTATCTTATGGCATTATTTGTTTGAATTCCAGGTATTTCGTCTTATCCTCGTTTCTTCGAACTGTTTGATGTGTAGTCGCGAGATAAAATGAGTTGAAGTATATCGGATGACTAAAATGACTCGAGTAAAATGCGGTGGTGCAGTTTAAAATGTGAAACGACAATCGACGAAGGAAAAATGCCCTTGAGAACGTTAATATTGACCGACTGTGCAGTGAAGTGTGGAAGGATTCCATGGTCACTGAAGGTGATAGTGATGATAGTTGTGATGGTGGAACTCTTCGTTTCTGGAGTACATGGAGCACCTCAACAGAAACCTCCACTAGACACCGTTTATATAAATGGGACACCACTAACTCAGCAGGTTTGTCATTTTTAATATTTATTAAAAAAAAAAAAAAAAATATATATATATA